>JAYJMB010000007.1:635566-645797 GCA_036873735.1 Pouteria campechiana
ATATTTAGGAATCAAATAGGTGCAAAAGATGAAGTATTAGGAGAATAAAATATGACATTTTGCATTCTCATCAGTGTCCTTTTAGGTGTAGATTCTCACAAGCATCTAAAGGAGTTTCATTTGGTATGCATAAGTATGAAACCCACAGGTGTGACTGAAGAGTAAATTAAATTAAGAAGCTTTTTGCTTTCTTCGAAGGATTTGACTAGGGATTGGCTCTATTATCTACCCTTCGGAAATATTACCACATGGAACAAGATGAAGAGGTTACTTTTGGAGAAATATTTCCCAGCTTCAAGGGCTGCTAACATTGAAAAAGAAATTTGTGGTGTAAGATAGCACAACAGAGAGTCCCTACACAAATATTGGGAACATTTTAAGAAATTATATGCAAACTACCCCAATCATCAAATTAGTGAGCAACTACTTATCCAATATTTCTATGAGGGCCTTCTATCCACTAAAAGGAGCATGATTGATACTGCTAGTGGAGTAGCTTTAGTGAATAAAACTCTCGAAGCCGCAAGAAACTTGATTGCAAATATGGCGACCAATTCACAATAATTTGTCACTGAGCTTAACCTTCCATCAAAGCATGCTAATGAGGTAAATATTTCCTCCCTTGAATAACAAGTTGTGAGTCTAAATTTTCTTGTTCATCAAATGGTTGCAAGATATATGCAAATGGTGAAGGCTTGCGGAATTTGTTCAATAGTAGGGTATCCAACCAATATGTGCCCAACTCTTCAAGAGAAGCCCATCGAGCAAGTGAATGCAGTGAGTGGTTATTTAGGATAACCACAAAGAATGTATGACCCCTATTCGAGCACATATAACTCAAGATGGAAGGATGACTCGAATCTCAACTATGAGAATCCATAAGTAAATCAGCCCGCGACTCAAAATCACCTAAGTTTCTAGCAATATGAGAAGCCATATCCCCCTAGACAACAACTGGGATAAACTTCTAATTCTAGTATGTCTTTAAAAGATATTTTGAAGTCTCTTGCCACTAATACTTTGCAACTTCAACATGAAATGAAACAATTTCAACAATAGGAGAGGGTCAATATTCAAAGTTTGGTCAATCAAATAGGCTAGGTGGCAATTGCAATTAGTTAGCAAGAGGCACAAAATTTTGGGAAATTGCCCTCTCAAATGGTGGTAAATCCAATAGACAATGCAAGTGCAATCATTTTGAGAAGCAGTAAAGAGGTGGAGATTCCAGCAAAGGCAACCTCTCCATCAATGAAACTGGAAAAGGAGAAAAAGGTCATTATAGACAAGAACAGTCCCAATGATAATGACATACCTTAATGTAAGTTTTTGCCTCTTTTTGAATATAAACCAATACCACATTTTTGTTAGGCTTTAATAGAATGTAGAAAAGATGAGCAAAATAAAGATTTATATGAGACTTTTTGTAGATGCGAGGTAAATATTCCACTTTTAGATGCTATTAAACAAGTACCTTGTTATGCTAAATTCCTGAAAGAACTATGTGCAATTAAGAGGAAATAGAAACTTAAAGGATACAAGAAGGTGAAAGTAAAGGAGAATATTTCTGCAGTTATTCAAAGAAAACTCTTTGCGAAGTGTAAAGATCCAGGTATGTTTACTATCTCTTGTATAATAGGTAACACTAGACTTGAGAAGGCTATGTTAGATTTAGGAGCTTCTATTAATGTTATGTAATATTCTATATATGCTTCTTTGAAACTAGAACCTTTGAATAAAACTAGTGTTGTGATTCAATTGGTTGATAGATCCAATGCCTATCCTAAAGGTGTAGTTGAGGATGTTCTTGTGCAAGTTAATGATTTAGTTTTTCCTATTGATTTCTATGTACTTGATATGAAAAATGGTAACCAAACTACTCCTATTTTGTTAGGAAGATCATTCATAAAGACATCAAAGAGTAAGATGGATGTTCATAGTGGCACACTTACCATGGAATTTGATGAAAAAATTGTTAAGTTTAATATTTATGATGCCATGAAGTATCCTGGTGATGATAATCATATTTATTCTATTGATGTGATTGATTCTTTAGCATAGGAAGTTTTTGAACTTGATGGAAAAATGGATTGGAAGTTGCCATTAGTAAGCATCTTGAGAAAAAGAATGAAGAGTTAGCTTTAAGTGCTGAATTATAGGAAACTGTTATAGTGTTGAATGATTTCCCAAAGCTACAACAATCAAGTAGCAGCATTCCTTATGTTATGTTACCAGTTTCTAACAAGAGACTTTTACCCTCAGTTTTGCAGGCCTCTATTCCGGATTTGAAGCCTCTCCCCGGTCACCTCAAGTACGTGTTCCTTGGAGATGAAAGAATGTTACTAGTGATCATCTCTAGTAAACTTAGCACACTACGAGAAGAAAAGCTTGTGTAGGTCCTTAAGGATTATAAGATCACTATTGGTTGGACAATTGCAGATATTAAAGGAATTAACCCATCTACATGCATGCATTCTATCTTACTTGAATAGGGAGCAGAATCTTCTCGTAAACCACAAAGAAGATTGAACCCACCCATGATAGATATAGTAAAAAAGGAGATCCTCAAACTTCTTGAAGTTGGAGTGATTTATCCTATTTCGGATAGCAATTAGTTCAAGTGGTTCCTAAAAAGACTGAAATAACTATCATGAAAAATTAGAATGATGAGTTAGTGTCAGCATTATTATATATGATTTTGATGATAACAAAACTTGTATTAAGATAAGAAACTTGTATGCCTAAATCTCTAATAATCATATGTATGATTATGAATTGATAAACATTAATTAACATAAATACATAATCATGAATGTTTAATTACACAAACATATAGTCTTCACATTATGGTGCGCATATTATGAACATTAATTAATCTTTACTACATAATTTGCTAAATCATACTAAGCATCATAATTACTTAAGCTTCCATATTGTGCATTTAACAAAGATGTATATTATCCTTACTTCACAAAATATTACAATCACATGAGGATAAAATATATTCTGATATTATATATGAAAGCTAACAACATAGTAAAAGTTCAAGTGCAGGATAATGATCGTCTATAACAAACTATCACAACTATCTATTGTGTTCCAAAGGAGCTAAACTAATGAAAATTATGGAAGAAGAAGAACAAAATAGAAGGTTTAGAGATTAACAACTATTTACTACGTTCCAAAGGAGCTAAACTAATGAAAATCATGGAAGAAGAAGAAGAAAACAGAAGGTTTGGAGAGAAGCAACAAAGAAGGTTGCATTAGATGCTTCCACGAATAAAAAGCAATGTGAGACAAACAATGCTTTGAAGATGTGCTACAACGAGCTTGTGTTGTTTGTCAACCTTAAAGAGAAAACTTCAATAGACAAATGCAAAATAAGAAGTTAAAGACGAAACCATGGTCGAAGAGCATAAAGTTGTTCGAGAAACTCGAGCTATCTACATCAACCAAAGAAAACTTATGTAAGATAAAGAAAGAAGAAAAAACTTCATCAAATACTCAAACAAAGGAAGAAAGAAGAAATTATCGCACAGATAATTATGCTCAAAGAAGAGAAAACTTTTTCTAATCTATAAAGTTAGAAGATTGGATTAGTCTAAGGATAAAAAGGCAATATGAATAAAGAAGGGAGTGCAACTTTAGCTGAGCTAAGACAGACAAACCCGAAGAATGAAGAAATAAAGAAGTTGCAAGAACAAACCCCTTCCGTTGCTTGAAGTGTGTAGAATAGTTAAAGACCTTCACTTTATCTGCAGATCAAAAGTTCATCTGTTATTTACAACAAACAAAGCATTAGCTAAAAGTAGAAGACGATGTTGAAGTTGCATAGTGAGCATAGACAAAACTGATCAGATAAAGAGATGCTTGGATGGAAATGGGCTTTAATAGACAAAGGCATGATCATCTACTATGTATGATAGACAAACCCATGCGATGTGCAGAGTACTCAGTCCAAGACAAAGTAAAGAAAAAGTTCATCTATCGCTTACATCAGACGAATGTCACACTTCGTTTGTTCAAGCAAGTTAAAGCAAGCTTTGTCTACCACCTCCAATAGACAATGAGGAATAAAAGAAGAATATTATACTTTGTCTGTTAGAACAAGACAAAGCAAACTTCATCTGCTACCTCCAATAAACAAATGAAGAACAAAGGAAAAACATCTCACTTCATCTGTCTGTATAAACAAAAGAGAGTTTGTCACTTGATCAGTCCTACTTCATCAATGCCACCCAAAGTTAGTCTGTTATTTATAATGGATAAAGCACATACAAGAAAGATCAACTAATAGACAAATCTCTTTGAGGAATTTAGACAGACTAAGCAGAGTTTGTCTATCAGCCAATTCGACGTCATCTGTGCCATTCAAAGTTCGTCTGCTACTTACAACAGATAAATCATTCTTATGGAAGTTCAACTAACAGACAAAGCTATGAAGAATTTGTTTACAACTAATGATAGACAAATGCAGATAGAGAGAGACCGTGACTTGTTAGAAGAAAAGTTGATTTATGTGACTAGCATATAAATGACATCTACACTCAAGCTGATATTTTGCAGACGTATATCAATCACCATTTCTGGCAATAAGTGGCATTGTAAGGTTTTCAAAGCTGTGATGAGTCAAACGAGGAAACCTTTTAACATAGTTCATCCTTCTCTCTGGATGGTGATGCAGCAGCTCGAGACAAATTAGAAAGACCTGGATTTCAATGATAGAAAATTCAAATGATCTTATTCATTCAATGCTACTCTCATTTTTGCATTCAACGGAACCCATCTTCTCCAATAATCAAATGTATGAAGAAGCTATTTAAGGAGAAAAGGTGGGATGATTCAATGGATGAAGGAAGATATTTCAAATGAGCTTAACCTTATGCAAATCCTTCCACTCATGGCCAAGAGCTTAAAACTTCAGTTATCTATTCTTGGGCTTAAACCTTCATATCTTTTACATTATGGGAAAATCTTTTATATTATATAGAGCTAAAAGAGAGATCAAATTTTTTCCTATGTGTGAGAGAAACACTATATAAGAGTGTATAAGTTTTTTGGTAAACTTAAAACTAGAGAATTATTGGTAAGCTCTAAAAAACCAACAAGTTTGCTGGTAATCTTCAAAACCAGTGAGTTTATGGTGAGCTGAAGAAAACCATATTGTATGAGTTATTGGTGAGCTCTGGAAAACTAATAAGGTTGCTAGTGATCTTTGAAATCAGTGAGTTTCCTGGTAAGCTCAAGGAAACTATAAGAGTGCTGGGATCACTATTGTATTTCCATTATATTAGATATAGTGGAACCCAAGGCATAGTGAGTGTGTGCTCTTGGAAGAGTGGATGTAATCCTAACCACTATAAAAATTGCATTGTCTATGTGTGTGTGTGTTTGCTAATCTATTTTATTCTTCATGCATTTTATTATTTCTATTATTCATTTTATACCACACCACACATAAGCACAAAAATAGGAAATTGATCCAACAAGGATTAAGCAATGAATTTTTATTTACCCAATTCACCCCTCCCTTTCTTAGGTTAAGCCAAACTTTGGAAACCTTTAGTTAGTTCCTACCTATGTTCAAAATGGGTAGCATGTTTGTATAAATTATAGAAAATTAAATGTTGTAACTCCCAAGGACCATTTTTCTTTACTTTTTATTGATCAAATGCTTGAAAGGTTTGTTGGTCATTCTTAATATTGTTTCCTTGATGGTTATTCGGGTTATTTCCATATTGTAATTCCTCTAGAGGATCAAGAAAAAATGACTTTTATATGCCCATTTGGGCTTTTGCATATCATCACATGCCCATTTGGGCTTTTGCATACCATCACATGCCCTTTGGCCTTTGCAACACCCCAACCACCTTCCAAAGATGTGTGGTTAGCATTTTCAAATTATATTGAGCATATTATAGAAGTCTTTATGGATGATTTCATAGTTTATGGAGACTTCTTTAATAATTGTTTGCAAAAACTTACGCTTGTTCTTCAAAGATGCATAATAATTAACCTTGTGTTAAATTTTGAAAAATGTCATTTTATGGTTGAACATGGTATAGTTTTGGGTCATGTTGTTTCATCTAAGGGAATTGAGGTAGATAAAGCTAAAGTTCACATTATTTAATCTTTACCTTATCCTACTAGTGTGCAGGAAGTTTGTTATTTTCCTTGACATGCGGGCTTTTATCAAAGATTCATCAAGGACTTCTCCAAAATAGCATTACCTCTATACAAGTTGTTGTAAAAGGATATGACTTTTGAGTTAGATGAGATGTGTAAAAAGATGTTTGATAAGCTGAAGGAATTGTTAACTTCAACCCTAGTTATCCAGCCCCCTGACTGGAACATTCCTTTCGAGATAAGGTGTGACGCAAGTGATTATGTGGTAGGCATTGTTTTCGGTCAAAGAATTGAAAAAGAATCTCATCCTTGACTACAAGGAAAGCATCTCATCCTTGGTCACTAAGAAAGTACCATGTGACCCACAAGGTGTCAACTGCATATCATCCGCAAACTAGTGGACAAGCGTGAGTATCAAATCAAGAGATCAAATCCATCCTTGAAAAGACTGTCAATACAAGTAGAAAAGATTGGAGTTTGCATTTGGATGATGCCTTGTGGGCATATAGGACTGCATATAAGATTCTCATTAGTATGTCACCTTATCGATTGGTGTTTGGGAAACAACGCCACCTTCAAATTGAGTTAAAATACAAGGCTTATTGGGCTATTAAGAGTTTCAACATGAATATGGATGAAAGTGGAGAACATAGGAAGTTGCAACTATAAGAGTTAGAGGAAATTCACAATGATACTTATAAGAGTGCAAGGATTTACAAGAAAAAGATGAGGATTTTCATGAAAAGATGATCTCTAAGGAGTTTAAAGTTGGTCAACAAGTACTTCTATACTATTCATGACTTCGTTTGTTTTTGGGTAAGTTACGTTCTCATTGGATTGGACCTTTTGTTATTACTAATATTTTTCCTCGTGGTGCAATTAAAATTTAAAGTTTAGCTACTTCCAAAGTGTTCATGGTGAATGATCATAAACTTAAGCCGTTTTATGAAGGTTGAAAAGTTGAGAATGTGGCAAAATTGGACCTTGAGAATCTGATTCATATTGATTAAAGGAAGAAGCATTGGGTCAAGCCAACGAAAATAAATGAAAGCACTATTTGGGAGGCAACCCAAGAGAAGTTAGTTTTTTTATTATTTTTTTCATTTTCTTCTTATTTTTGCATTTATATTTTGGTTATCTTTTGTCTTTTCTTTGCATTTCACCTTACACAATGTAAGTTTTAAGTTTGGGGAGCAGATTTAGGCTAGGTTGTGTTTTAATTTTGAAAAGAGAGACAGAGAGAGAGTTTTGCTCTTTGTTTTTGTGGTTTTTAATGATTTTTGGTTATGGATGTCATGAGCAAGATTCAATTAAGCTTGAAAAATTCATAACATAATTGAACATGTCATTTTCCAATTCAAAATTAATTAGTCCAATTATTTTCCTTGAGAATGGTAGTGATTAAATTTAGTAGACAAAAGCTAGTGAGATTTTGAGCCTTTAGATAGACACATCCATTTTAGTCACACTATTTTATTTCATGAGAGATATTCTTTCATAGATTTATCTCTTTAGAAATTGCTTTGATTATCTTTGAGATTACATTGACACAAGCATGCAAGAACATGATTAAGGCCCTCTTTGTTATAAGATACATAAGCCAAATAGCCTACCTTGTAACTAATTTTTCCCTTTGTTGAACCCCATTGCGCTTTATAGACCTTTGTTGTTTATTGCAAACCCATGTTATAAACTTAAAACCCAAAAAATAGTATCTTTACCCGAGTCGTATAGCTAGTGGATCATTATTCATCATTCTGATTTGATCTATATGGGTGTATAAGAAATAAGTGTGCAGGTGTTAGGATTTATGATATGGCTATGATTGGTGAAATGGAACATGTTTTTATTCTCAATTTGTAATTTCCATTGTTGATGTCTTCATTAGTCAAAAAAAATTCAAAAAAAGGGAAGTGGAGGAAATCTCTTTTAATAATACAAAGGTAAAAGCTGCTGAATGAAATGATTGCTATTACATGTCTTATATATTTAAGCTTGAGTTGATTTATTTTTGCTTCACTAGTTTTATTGGCTTTTTCTCAAATATTTCCTACCTTTATCTTAAACCTCGTTATAACCCTTGAAAAGTCCTTATGATTCGTGTTATACATATGGTCCAGTGGTGCAAAATGAGAAGATATGCAAGCCTGTGGTAGATCATTTACATTGGAATGAATTTGAAAGAAATACATATCCTTCAAACACATGAGAGTCAAGTGTTTAATTCCATGAGGGTCTACATATTTAGTTTATCCCATTTTTGAGTGAAAATGCTTACTAAGTAATTATAAGTTGTTTAAGTTTTTTTCCATAATATGTTATGAGTTTGGAAGAGTTTGGTTATTATTTGTTGATAGCATTACAACCTTGGTGTTTTGGGGAGAGTAAATTTTGGTTTTGCCCGAGGACGATCAAAAGTTAAGTATGGGGGGATTTGATGAGAATGTAAAATGTCATATTTTACTCCCTTAGTATTTAATCTTTTATACTTATTTGGTGCTTAAATGTGCTCATTATTGTTATATTTTGATTTAGGATACAAATGGAGTTGTAAAGTGTAAAACGAAGCTAATTAGGCGGTTTTGGATAGCTTCGACATCGCTTCGTAATCTAGGTATAACTCTCTCATATGATCTCCAATTGAGATGATTCAAGATGTTATGGAATGAAATGAAAAATCTCTATAATTCATGTTTTGAGTTTTTAGATATATTGATTTTATCAAGGTCAAAATTGGGCTTGAAGTTTCTGCACGAAAATTATGGCTGAAATAACAACTTTTTTAATTTTAAGACTTTAATTTCAAATTCAAATTTTAAAGTTATTATTTTAGGATAATATTTAGCATATTATTAGGAGATTTTGTAGGCTTATAATAGTGGAATAAATGTGTATAAAGAGGAGAGAAATCATGAGGCTTGGGAAACGCATACATGCCTCTTTTTCTTCTCTCATCTCTATCTTATCCTTTGAGTTTTCATCATGGCCCTATGTGGCTAAGTTTTTATAGTTGGTTTAAGGAAACAGAAGCCTCAGAATTAATAAAACTATGAGATGTAATTTGTTTTCATTGTTTAATTTATGCTTTGAGTATCAGATGTTATTCTATGCTTATTTTTATGATTGTCTTGTTTAATTTCTAGGAGGTCAACTAGTTTATTATTCATTATAATCTACTGCTAGATTAGATATCAAATCTATAATTGTTTGATCTCTCTAATTTGTGAAGCAACCAAGATTTTATGATTTACTACATCAGAAATTATTAAATCTTAGGAAGAATACGCAACTAAATTAAATGCAATCGTTGGTGCTTGTGTTGTTTAGCTTCATTAATCTCTTTAATTCTTGACATTGCTACTAGATTAAACCTTCTTGGGTTTTTTAGTAGTTAGGGTTAATTAGATTGCCTTTTCTAATTAATCGTGACTAAGAAGAGATAGGAAAAATAGTTTTAATGGTGAATATTCAAAGTGTAAATTGATCTATACTTTCATCAATGATCAGTTGTGAAATTCTAATGATGGATGTTGACTTGGACCAAGGTTTGTTCTTTTGATTGATTTTGATATTTAAATTTTAACTTTTCCTTAGTTATTTTTTTAAAAAATTATTTTTGTTACACTCAAATCCCCTATTCTTGTTCACATAGCATAAAACTAGGCTAGATACTCTTTGTGGGAAAGATCCTTACTTGCACTACTACATGTATTTTTTTAAGAGTATAAGTTTTATTTTTTGTTGCCTGCAACAACATACCACTATGCTAGGCTAATACTCAACAAAACTCCATTTGAGTTATATTATGGCAGAAAGCCAAATATCTCATATTTTCATAATTTTAGATGTAAATGTTTTATTCTTAATAACGGAAAGGAAAACCTTGGTAAATTTGATAGTAAATCTGATGTAGGCATTTTTCTTGGATACTCCATTGTTAGCAAGGAATTTAGAGTCTACAACTTGAGAAGTAGGATTGTTGAAGAGTCTATCTATGTGAAATTTAATAAAAGTACTAACCCTCAAAGAGTGTTAGTGATTTTGATGATGAGATAAGTGAACTCAAAACATTTGTGGAGAAGATGAGATTATAAGAAAAATAAAAAGA
>JAYJMB010000007.1:652023-664918 GCA_036873735.1 Pouteria campechiana
CCAATGCTATCTTCAAATGCTATCCTAATGGTATGGAACTTAATCCAATTGCATAACATTAACTTGTTGTTTGTTGATGCATTTGGAACCTCCACTTTGAATGTTGTTTTCTCACTGAATGAATGTTGCAACACTAGAATCCAATGTTGAGACATTGAGATGTTGTTTTAACTTCTTTTTATCCTTTAACTTCATTACATTTTCTCTTTCCACATTGTTACTTCTCCATGTTTTATCACATTTTTTACATTCATGTCCCAAAAATTGGCTACAAGTGATGCCTTTTGTCACTATTAATAGTTTTAACACCTTAAAGAGAAACTAACTCGATTAAGTGTAATATATAATCAAAACTAGTAAAATTACATCAATTGAGGACCTAAAATATGTGGTCTTTAAAACATGGTAAAATATGAGCTTATCAAATACCTCCCAAACTTAGTTTTTGATAATCCTCGATCAAAATAGCAATTTGAACTCATGAATCAATTAGGAAAATCTTTCTTAAATAACCAGTAAAATGCTAGACAAATTACCCATGGGCACATAATTCAAAAATCATTCAAGACACTTGCCAAGTAATCTCATAAAACTCATGCTTCATCAATTTTTTCATGAAGTGAAAATGTTTATGTATGAAGTGTCAATCTCATTCTACATGGATGCTTCTCAATCAACAATGTGCAAACCAGTGATTCTGATGATCTTCACAAAACACCCCATAAGCTTGCTTTTAATAATCCCCCTCTACTAATGTAAATAACTCTACTCACTTAGATCAATAGGTCTTTGTTAAGCTTATAATGGGGCCTTAGGTTTGGCTAACAAAGAAAAGAAGTAAGGATTCACAAAATAAGAGATCATAACTGAATTGCACATGAATGTTTACTCTATTAACTTTTTGTTTGGGGTTTTCTCTATTTTATTATTATTATTATGGGCTTTATTACTATCACATCCCCAAACTTATTTTCTGCCAAGTTCATTGGAATGTGATCCCCCAAAATTCTTACTGATTCCTTTTTATTTTGTCCCTTTTTATTTCCTTTGGAATTCTTTTTTTAGATACCCCCAAACTTATCTTCTTTTGTACTCTTACACCTCTTTGCAACCATGTGTATAGAATATATCTCCTAATAAGTCAATCATGGTTTTTTCAAGATAAAAAGGTTTGAATGATGAGGCTAAAGAAATAAAAGTTGAATGGTGATTTTTCACATGCTTTGCATATGTCATGCTTTCATTAAGGGTTAATAGGGACACTAGTGATAGTGAATGTACTAGGTTAACTTGAAAGGCTAAAATTAATCAAAGAATACCTAAATCACTTCCAAATAAACATGTTATCTAGGATTTCGCCTTGAGGGATAATTAAACAAATTCTATCATGCTCATGTTAATGAAAATATGTCACTAAATTTACAACATCATCAATTAATCATCATACACTTCACATGATCATAACATAAAGTGCTCAATGAAAATTTCATCAGTCATGAAAAAGAAATACTTATCATAAGAATCATCAAATCACAAGGTAGCATTTATCCTTTCTTCTAAATCATGTGCAATGTAATAAACTTAGCATATGTTATTGATCATCAAGATAAATTCATCAATCTAACCAATTCAATTTCAGCATGTTAGCACAATTTCTCTTGGATTTTGTTTAGCTAAGTAATCAAAAGTCAAGCTCATTGGAAAAAAAATACCTAGATTCAAAAGATTTTGCTCAAAAACTAAAAACTGAATGCACTTGAATACACATCCCAAAATAAAATATCCCCCTCAGTGTCAAATAATAAAAGATGGTTGAAATAATAAAAGATGGTTAAGTTCAAGGGCTTCCCTGAATGACATTATTTTTAACACTTGGAAGAGCATTTATAATCCTCTGAACTCAGATTTCCTCCTTTTGCAAAAGAAATATCAAACACTAATTAAAGAAAATAACTAAACTAAATGCTAAGAAAACAAAGAAAGGTCAAAAACTTAGGTTGCCTCCTAAGAAGTACTTTATTTAACATCTATGCAAGATGAATTCCTCCTTCATTGGCTCCAAAATTTCACTATTTCACTCAATTGCATTGGCATGACATGTCTCACATATATTTGTACTCGATGACCATTGACTTTGAATGTGTTTCCATCCTTCAGATTCTTCAATTCAATAGCTCCATATGAGAACACTTGTGTGACCAACAATGGTCCCACCCATTTTGACTATAATTTTCTTGGAAATAAATGCAAACGTGAGTCATATAATAAAACTTCCATTCCAGCTTCAATGCACCTTTTTTGAATGATTTGATCATGGTTTCTCTTTATTCGCTCCTTGTAAATCTTTGCATTCTCATAAGCTTCATCTATCAACTCCCCAAGTTCATTAAGCTAAAGCTTCCTCTCTTTTCCTACCTTCTCCAAGTCAAAGTTTAGTTTCTTGATCGCCCACTATGCTTTGTGCTCCAACTCCATAGGTAGATGGCAAGCTTTACCAAAGACAAGTCTATAAGGACTAATTCTAATTGGGGTTTTGAAAGCAGTCCTATATGCCCAAAGTGCATCATTCAGCTTCATTGCCCAATCTCTTGTTGAAGTATTCACAGTCCTCTCCAGATTTGCTTTTATTTGTGGGTTGTTGGGTTCAACTTGTCCAGATGTTTGTGGATAATAAGGTGTTGCAACTTGATGAGTGATGTTATATTTTTTCAATAGAGCTGCAAAAACCTTATTGCAAAAGTGAGTTCCCCTATCATTAATGATTGCTCTCAGAGTGCCAAACCTGAAAAAAAAATCCTGTCTTTCAAAAATCTAAGCACAACATTAGTATCATTAGTTTTAGTGGTCATTGCCTCAATCCACTTAGACACATAATCAACAACAAGTAAAATGTACATATTCCCATTAGATGGTGGGAATGGACCCATAAAATCAATATCCCGTACATCAAATAGATCAACCATAAGATTACTTATGAGTGCCATCTCATCTCTCTTCCCAATGTTACCGGTCTCTAGCATCTATGACACATTGCCCAAAAGGCATGAGTATCCTTGAAAATAGTTGGCCAATAGAAACTAGACTAGAAAACCTTGATAGCAATCTTCTTTCCTCCAAAATGCCCTCAACAACTGAATGTGTGACAATGTCTTAAAATGTTTTGCTATTCATACTCATGTACACAATGTCTAATGATCTAATCTAGACACAGTTTGAATAGAGCTGGATCATCACAAAAGTAGTATTTTGCTACAGACAACAACCTCCTCCTTCCCTGGGAATTCAGCATAGGATTAAAAACTTCCTTAACTAAATAATTAATAATATCATTCTACCAAGGTTCACTTCCCTTTACAAAAAATAGCTGCTAATCAGGAAAGGCTCATTGATGGGAGTGTTCTCTTTTTCTTTCTCTTGCTCAAAATCAGTCCTTCAACTAACCAAGAAAGATGATCAGCTATACCATTTTCACAACCTTGCTTGTCCTTGATTGCTAGATCAAATTCTGGCAACAATAAGATCCATTTGATCAACCTAGGCTTGGCATCATTCTTAGTTAGCAAATATTTTAATGCAGCATGATCAGAACAGACAATTACCTTAGAACCAATCAAATAAGAGAAAAAATTGTTTAAAGCAAACACAATTGCAAGTAATTAATTTTTAGTGGTAGAATAATTCTATATTGTTTCATTCAAATTTCTGCTTGCATAATGAATCACATGAGGCAATTTGTCAATTCTTTGTCCAAAAAACAGCACCAACAGCAAAATCAGATGCATCACACATAAGCTCAAAAGGATGGGACCAATTAAGAACTATTAAAATTAGAGTAGAATTTAATTTTTCTTTCAACGTATTGAAGGCAATAAGGCACTCACATTAAAACAAAAAGTCATATGTTTAGCTAATAGGTTACAAAGCGGTCTTGAAATTTTTGACAAGCCCTTTATGAACCATTTGTAAAAACCTTCATGACCAAGAAAACTTCCTACTCCCTTGACTGAAGTTGGGGGAGGTAACATGGCACTCAACTTAATTTTTGCCTTGTCCACTTCAATGCCTTTACTAGAAATAATGTGTCCCAACACAATTCCCTGCTTAACTGAGAAATGGCACTTCTCCCAACTTAATGTCAAATTTATTTCAATACACCTTTTAAACACCAATATCAAGTTATCAAGGCAATCATCAAACAAATCACCAAAGACAAAAAAGTCATCCATGCATACCTCAATAAACCTTTCAATCATATTAGAAAAAATGGACATCATATACCTTTGAAAGGTTACAGGGGCATTGCACAAACCAAAATGTATCCTCCAATAAGCAAAAGTTCCAAATGGGTAAGTGAAAGTAGTTTTTCCCTAATCTTTTGGAGCAATGGGAACCTAATTGTAACCTGAAAAGCCATCCAAAAAATAATGGTAAGCATGAACTGTCAATCTTTCAAGCATTCGATCAATGAAAGGGGGAGAAAAATGGTCCTTTCTTGTGGCTACATTGAGTTTTTTGTAATCTATGCAGACCCGCTATCCTGTAATTATTCTCATTAGCACCAACTAATTATTGTCATTTTTAACAACAAAAAAACAAGATTTCTTTCGTACCACATGAAGTGGACTTACCTATTTGCTATTAGAGATTGGGTAGATAATACCTGTATCCAACAACTTGATCACTTCAACTCTAACAACTTGATGCATGTGTGGGTTAAGTCTCCTCTGAGCCTCCCTAGAAGGCTTTGCATCATCTTCCAACAAGATCTTACACATGCATACGGTGGGGCAAATTCCTTTAATGTCTGCTAATGCATAACCTATAGCCTTCTTGTGCTCTTTCAAAACATTTATCAACTTGCACTCTTCATCAACAAACAAGTTAGCGGCAATTATAATTGGAAGAGTATCATTCTCACACTAGAAAGACATACTTTAAGTTCTGTGGTAGTTGCTTTAATTCTGGTTCTTCATTCTACTCCATTATTTCTTTATCTTTCTCCAATACATCAGTAGTGAGCACCAATTATAGTTTGTCATCTATTTCCTACTACACAAAAGTAGATGAAACAAGTGAGTCTAAATCATTAATCTGAAAACAACCACTAGTAATGATAGAGAATTGTAAATAGAAAATTCCATAGTCTCATCCAAAATAGTCATTTTCAGCTTCTCATTCTTCGCATCAATGATTGTCTGAGCTGTTGTCACTAATGGGCACCCTAGAAGAATGGGCACCTCTCTCTTAGAATTCACTTGCCTCTCCATATCTAGAACAACAAAATTTATAGGAATAATTAATTTGTCAATTTGCACTAAAATATCCTCTACAATACCTCTAGGATATTTCATTGATCTATTTGTAAGTAGTAAAGACATTGTAGTAGGTTTCAAATCTCTTAAAACAAGTTGTAAATAAATAGAATAAGGCATAAAATTAATGCTTGCACCTAAATTCAACATTGCCTTTACCCTGTTTGTGCCTCTAATAGAAATTGTGATATTGAAACTACTTGGATCCTTCAATTTTGGAGGGAGATTTCTTTGCAGAACTGCACTGCCTGCTTCGAAAACTATTATCTTTTGATGTGGATCATACTTATGCTTCCTTGAGCTCAATTCCTTCAAAAACTTAGCATAAGTTGGCATATTATTAAATTATTTCAAGGAAATGTAAGTTAACATTGACTTTGAAAAGGATAATATAAATATCCAAAAATGACTTGTCCAACTTGCTCTATATCAATCTTCCTAGAAAAGGTACTAGTGGATCATAAGGTGGTGGTGGTTTGTAGTTAATTGGGAGGTCAACTATTGGAAACACAACCCTCCTAGAATGCTTTTCCTCCTCTACCTTTTCCTTTCCTATATTAACTCCTGCAGGAGCATTAAATTCATCAGTTTCTTCATCAACTTTATTGTTAATTACCTTTCCACTTCTCAATGGTGTGATTGCCTTTGCTTGCTTTAACTGACTTGGCAACTTCCTAGGTGTGTGACTTTGCACAACCTATGCAATCTGACCCAACTATGCCTCCATCTTCTTCATGGATGCCTCGAAGTTCTGAATTCTTATTTCACTTGATTAGATGAAATTTTGCATGGTCTCTTCAAAAGTGGGCTTCTTTTGTTGAAATGAAGTTCCTATTTGGTTATGGACGTGATCATTGTTCTAGGAAAATTTTGGGTGATTTCTCTAACTAGGATTATAAGTATTTAACTAAGGATCATTACGTAGTCACTAGTTGTAGAAATTCATTGCGTTTACTTGCTTCGAAGCACCTACAAAATTTTCATTTGAAGGATAGGCATTATGTGAGTGACCTGAAATATCACAAAAAGAACATACCTTAGTAGAAATAGGCTGTTTCATGTTCATTATCATAGGGCACATTGCCTTCATCTGCTTCATCATCTTTGACATTTGCATAAAAAGATTAGTGTTAGAGTTTATTTCATACATTCCAGTAGACCTACCACTAACACTCTTTTGTTGGGAGTTTTCTCCAAGTTGAGGAGTGAATTTTATTGACTTACATTACACATGTTTAAGCTTAATTATTTGCGAATCCTTGTTTCATTTAGATGAATTTTATATTTATTTATTGGATTTTCTAGGTGTCTTGAAGATGGAAAAGAAGAGAAAATGGAAGAAAAAGAAGAAACTCAAAGGATGGAAAAGAAAACAGCTATAAAAGGAATGAAAATCAACACAAAACCAAGACAGACAGATGGCATTGTCGGCGCTAGCACCTTCAGCCACCAGAGGCCAGATAGCAAGCCAGCACTGCCGGCGCCAGTGGCAGATCAGTAATTTTGCAATTTTGTTTTGCATTGTGTAGAGGCTGGGTTTTTAACGAAAAAGTTACGGTTTTTCAAGCGTTCTTCTCACTTCCATTTGGGGAGTTCTCTCTGAGGTTTGGAAGGAAATTCTTAGAGTTTTCTTATGGAGAAGAAGAAGAGATTACAAGTAAGCAAGAAGAAGGAGAGAACATGTTCTTCATTGTGATCATCCTGTTTAAGGGAGTTGTTTTATTTTCTCTTATTAACTAAATATCTTTTTCTAAGGTGAAGATGTAACCCTTTTTTATACTCTTTGTTATGTATTGTTGGGTATTAATACTATATGATTTTGTTTCATTCATGATGTTGTTTGCAATGATTTAACTTATTTTATTGCTTGATCACCAATATTATAAGTTAGATTAATTATCAAAGCATAGTTAAGGTAGACACCATATGCTAAACTATGAGCTCTTTTGAATAAGAAGGATAGATGGTTAAGGTAGACACCATATCCTAAACCATACTATTTTGGTTCTTATGTTCGTTAGTTTAATGGGTTTTTAGCTCAATTATGCTATACACCATAGGTAATTAGAATGAGTGAAAATACTTAATTTGAACTTGCACACCTAATGGTAATAATCTTACTTTTGAAAGAATAAATCCAAGTGAAGCATTGAATCCAATATTCCATTGGCAAAGGGTTATCATCTTGTGGTAAAATCGGATCCCTAGACCTTTGCATCTTGCTAATCTCTCTACACTATATTTAGCAACTGATTTACTTTCATTTAATTAAGTTTATGAAATTTTAAAATTATACCAAACATTATTCCAAGTTTATTTAGTTATAAATACATTCTTTTTAAGGTTAGCATAGTTTAGTAGCAAAAATTAATTAAGCTAGTTTGACTGTTCTCTATGAGATTGACCCTTGCATTGCACACTATATTGCTATGCATCCGTACACTTATGAGGAATTATAATTTGAACTATTACAAGCATTTATATAAATCATATGTCTCCTTTGGGGTCTTCTCTCCCATGGATCCTCCTGCAGTATTATCAACCATGGCTTGACATGGTTGTGTTAGTCCATCATAAAAAAAATTGATTAAGCAACTCAAGAGGACATTGATGATGAGGGCATTGAATCAATAACGCCTTAAATATCTCTATGCCTCATTGAATGCTTCACCATCAATTTGAGAAAAATTTGCAATCTTACATCTCAATTCTATAGTTTTAGCATGGAAGTAGAATTTGCCAATGAAGTTGTTATAAAATGCATCCCATGTGATAAGTGATCCAGGAGCCAAAGACATGAACTAGGTCTTCGCTACATCCTTCAAGGTGTATAGGAAACATCTCATAGTAGTTGATCCTTAGTTAAACCCTGTAAAGGAAATATTTGAATAGTTGCATAGAAATCATGCATGAATGTTAAAGGATTCTTTGCAGCTACACCATGAAAAGAATGAAACATGTTAAAGTGTATGTGCTTTAGTTCATAGTTCCTGACCTTGTTATTCAAAACAATGCATGAAGGTGAAATCCCGAT
Source organism: Pouteria campechiana (assembly GCA_036873735.1). NCBI lineage: Eukaryota > Viridiplantae > Streptophyta > Magnoliopsida > Ericales > Sapotaceae > Pouteria > Pouteria campechiana. Next base: position 660,370 of record JAYJMB010000007.1, read on the forward strand.
AGTTGGGCACGCAAATTCCTTCATCAGTTGTTGATCTTGTTGAGCCACTCGATTGTCCATGTTATTCGCCATCTAAACTTCTTCTTCACTTATTCTTTCTATCTCTATTTCCACTTTATCAATGCGATCGTTCAAGGGAAACGAAACTGGATTCAAAGATCATATGCCATTCATTCTCCGTTCTACAAAAAAAAAATAAAGAACTAAAAATCCTAAATAAAATACAATAATGAAATAGAAAAATTATAACTAAATTAATTAAATCAATTTGGAACCAATTTTCCAATAATGACACTAAAAACTTGATGGTCAAATTATAATTCCTCACAAGTTCATGAGTGTATAGTAATGTAGTGGGTAAAGCAATGGTCGATCCCATAGACAACTATTCAAATTGATTCAGTTAGATCTAGTTATTTGAACTAATACAATCTAAAAAGATGTAATGGAGACTAAATAAATCTAAGTGTAAGGTGAAATAATAGAAAACAATGGCAATGAATAACATAAAAGAGATCACAGGGTGCAAGAGTCTAAGGATCCGATTCTACTACTCAATGATATCTTATTTGTTGGAATGTTGGTGTCAATTCATTATCTTAGGTTTGTTCTAATCAATATATGATTATTACCATTAGGTGTACGGGTTTAAATCAAGTATTATTACTCTTTCCAATTACCTATAGCGTGTAGCATAATCGAGGTGAAAACCCATTAAGACCAAAGAACTTTAATGAAACAAATAAATTGGTTTAGCATAAGTTGTGTACCATAACCATCTATCCTCTTATTCAAGAGAGCTCATGGTTTAGCATATGGTGTGTACCTTAACCATACTCAGATAATCAATCTAATTCATAAAATTAGTGATCAAGCAATTGAATAAATCAAACAATTACAATAAACACAACAAAAGAAACAAGATAAAATTGAATTAATCAACCAACAACCCCAGTTTAACAAAGAATATCATGGAGGGATACATCTTTGCCCTAGAAAAAGAAAATTAGTTCATGCTAAAAATAAAATAAAATAATTTCAAGCTGTGCATGTTGTAGAACTTCAAATCTCTCTCTTGATCCCTTGCAAAACTCTCCTCCAATTTGTGTGCTGCTACTTTCTCCTCTCTAGGCCCCCTTGTTTCTATGTTAAAAACCCTTTAAATAACATAATTTAGGGTTTATTGCATCTCCATATGGATTAGAACTGAGCCTTGCACAAAAAAATATTAAACTTTCAAAAATATCATATTTTCGCACTTATACTATTTACCAGGAGCAATGTTTATTATTTTTATCATAATGTTCTCGTATGATGTCCAAATTATACAATTTTTGATACATTAGAAAGATAATTTGAAGATATACAACTTTTATGTTGACCAAGTTTCTAAATAAGCCTATATCTATGCCAAAAATTTCCATGAATGGGTCTCAGCATAACACACGTAACTACTATTGTCACAAATTCAAATGTTGCGACATTAGAATCCAATGTCATAACATTAACTTGCTGTTTGATGATGTATTTGGAACCTCCACTATGAATGCTATTTTCTCCTTGAATGAATGTCGCAACATTGGAATCCAATGCTACTAACATGCTGTTTTCACTTCTTTTTCTCCTTTAACTTCATTGCATTTCCTCCTTCCTCATTGTTAATTCTCCATGTTTTCATCACACTTTCTCTTTCATGTCACAAAAATTGGCTACAAGTGATGCTTTGGTCATCATCAATGGTTTTAACACTTGAAGTAGAACTAACTCCATTAAGTGTAATATATAATTAAAACTAGCAAAATTACATCAATTGAGAACCCAAATCATGTGGCTTTAGGTATTAAAACTTGGTAAAATATGACCTTATTAGGAACTCCAATGAGAACATCAATTGAGATGCAAAAAAATGAGTAAGGTAAATCCATCTGTCAAAAACTTTATATAAGAATGATAGGATCTCTATTGTATTTAACTGCTAGTAGATTCGATATCATGTCTAGTATTTGCATGTATGCTAAATTCCAATCTGATCCTAAGGAATCACATCTTATAGTTATTAAAAGGATCTTTAGATACCTTTTAGGTATACCAAACCTTTGTTTATAGTATCCAAAAGGTTCAAATTTTTAGTTAGTAGGGCACTCAATCACTGATTTTGCTGGTTACAAAGTAGACAAAAAGAGTACTGCATGGACATATCAATTTCTTGAAAGCATGATTATATCATGGTTTTGTAGAACACAAACATCTATCACATTATCAATTACTGAATATGTAGCTATAAGTAGTTATTATGCATAAATTCTCTAGATGAAATAATAATTAGGTGACTATGGTTTGAAGTATAGTGACACACCCATTAGATGTGACAATACCAATGCTATTAATTTGACAAAGAATCCATTATTGCATTCAAGAACTAAAGATACAGAGGTTAGGCATTATTTCATTAGAGATCTTGTAAAATTATAATATCTTCTTAGAATATGTACCAACTGAAGATCAATTAGCAAATATTTTCACTAAGACACTCCTAGAGGATAGATTTTGTAAATTAGAAGGGAGTTAGGTGTCTTAGATTCATATGCATGAACTACATATCATATCGCGAGTGATTATATGTCACTGAAATATTTTATGATGCTCTAAATTGTGATTTCAATGATCTTAATAATATATTTATAACTAAATGTTTGAATTTTATAATTTTATAATTTTATAATAGTTTCTTACATAAATTGGGTTCAAAGGCTTTTTCTAAAACTCTAAAAGTGTTTTCTGATGTAATTTTTCATCATTAGCATGCCAAAACTCAAACTATGGAATGTTTAAACATTTCATAAGGTCTAAAACTTCACTTCAAAAGATTTGAAAGTCAAGCTGAAACATTCAAAGTTTCAATTTCAGATGGATCAAAGTTATTATTTTTGGATTCTAAAACTTTTCAAGGCAAGCTGAAGCAGGTTCAAAACATTTGAAGTTATAACTTCCGAACTCTAAAACCTGAGGTTTGGTTTCTTTAGTTATCAGAACACATCTTTAGAAGCTCTAAATTTCTTGCTTTCAAACTCTAAAATTCCATACTGGATTAAATGATTAGTCTCCCTCAACTTTTTCAAACACTTTAAAACATCTCGAATTGTTTAAGCTTCATTTTCATTTCAAGAAACATCTTTCACTCTACAAAATTTCTTCCAAAACCCTCACTCTTCTAAAACCAAAAACCTAAAAACTAAAACCCTTGCCCAAAATCTATGACTGTAAGAATGGCCAGAACTAATGGGGCAGTTTGGAAGTTAGTGGGTTTCGCATCAATGCAATTGGGAAGAGGATGAAGAAGAATGGGAAACACAGAAGAAGAAACCCCAAGCAAAAGAGGAAGATTTGAAAATTACAAAATAAAGGTAATCTTTGATAACAAAGACTCTGCTCACAATAGATTTTTAAGTTATTTTGAAAATAAAAGAGTGGTAAAATGAAGAATATTTTACTTTGATACATTTAGGGAGAATGGATTGAATTTAGAAGTGGCAAGGTGGATTCAATATCCGGAATGGGAAGAATTTTTGGGATATAAAGACAAATGTTATCCTAAGATGGTGTGAGTCTTAGTGAGTAACTACAACTCTAGTATACAGAAGTTATGGATAGGAAAAGCAAAGATAGATTTATCTCTTGAAAATATTAGGAAGACTTTCAATTTGACTAAAGTGAGAAGAAGTGAATTGAATGGCCTAAAACAAGGGAAGTTACTTACATGCCATCCATCTATATTTGAATATGAAATTAGACCATGTCTTTGTCTTCAACAATATACATCCAAAAATAGGAGGTCAGATTAAATCTCAGAAAAACTATAAAAAGACTATCGGCATTGAAGAATCAAAAGAAAATGGACCTAGCTCAAACAATCTTAGATCACATCTACATGGTCAAGACCAATTCTAGGTTTACTCTACCATATGGCATGATGTTCACAAAATTTTGAAAGAAGCTAGAGTAAACCTCTCAGGAGAAGATGGAGAGGCTTGCAAAGCCATAATTCGATCAATTAGACAAATATTAAGAAAATGGGATTCAAATAAACCACTAATAGATGTATATCTGAAAAACCCAGGAAAGCTAAGAAAGTTAAAAGAATAAGAGAAGAAGAAGAAGAAACAAAAATGAAGAGAGAACAAGAGAAGAAGCTGAAAAAGTAGAAGAAATAGCCACCAGAGAAGAAGAAGGAGAAATAGAAGAAAGGAGGCAACACTAGAGCCTTCCCAAACCAAGCCAACTAGGCCTGTTCCATGTCACCAAACCACTCCTTCAAGACCAAAACAGTCCATTCCATCGACCATCCTTAGTCTTCGTCAAATTCAAACCATCATATCCATTCCATCGACCATCCTTAGTCTTCATCAAATTCAAACCATCATAAAACTATCTCCCACACCATGTAGAGCCCTTGCACATTAGGATAGAGTCTCTCTCACAAAGAGTCAATAAACTTAAAGAGCCAATCATTCTCAAGTTAAACACTCTCATTTCTATGCTTGAGTCTACT
>JAYJMB010000007.1:674589-715357 GCA_036873735.1 Pouteria campechiana
ACTTCCAAGTGATCCCATGAAACTCATACTTCATCAATCCTATCATGAAGTGAAAATTGTGGATGTGTGTGCTATGCTCTTTTATGCTCCATGCATACTTGTCAACTTACAATAATTAATCTAATGATTTTCATAAGATAACTCATAAGCTTTCTTGTCATAATCCCTCTCCACTAATTTAGACAACTCTGATTCACTTGGATCAATAGGTCTTTACTAAGCTTGTAATGGGGCCTTTGGTTTGGCTAATAAAGAAAGGAAGTAAAGATCAACAAAATATGAGACATAATAAAATTTGACAAGATTGTTTACTCTCTTAACTTTTGTTTGGATTTTCTATATTTTCCCTAAATTTTAGGCTATATTACTATCACACCCCAAAAATTATTTTCTTTTTAATTCCTGGGATGCGATCCCCCCATTCAAAATATAATTCTTTACTTCACTTGTTTTTCTTTTTTCCCTTGTTTTCTTTTTCTTCTTTTCTTTCCCCCTTTTTTTCATAGCATACTCAACTCTTCACACACCCAAACTTATCTTCTTTTGCTTCATTCTTACCTATAAATAACCATAAGCATAAAATATGTCTCTTAATAGGTACACATGATTTTTCAGATAAAATAGGTTTGGATAATGAGGCTAAGCAAGAAAATTTGAATGGTGGTTTTTCACATGCCTTGCACACTAGTGACATGAATGTACTAAGTTAGCTTGAAAGGCTCAAACTGATTAAAGAATGCCTAAATCACTTCCAAGTAAACATGTTGTCTAGCATTTCACCTTGAGGGATACTTAAACAAGTTCTAATATGCTTGTTGCAATCAAAATAAGTTAATGAGTTCACACCATTGTCAGCTAATTTGCATACACTTTGCATGATTATGACATCATGTGCATGAAAAATTTTGATAGTCATGAAGAAGGAAAAAGTTTGTACATGAATCAGTAGATAACAAGGAATGCTTATCCTTCTTCCTAAATTATATGCAATGGTAATAAAAAACTTAGCATGCTAGTGATTAATAAGAGAGAAGTATCCTAATTACTTTCAATACATTGGTACCAAATTGCTCTTGGAAGCAAATCTAGATAGTCATAATGTAAATCTCACAACAATTGACTAACTACTCAACTACTTGAATAGACTCAAACTCAAATAGAACATTCCAACAAACCACTCTAAACATAACACAAACTCTAAACAAAACACAAAATCTAAACAAAATAAACAAAACACATAACTACTCCCCCACACTTAAACTAAACATTACATTCAATGTGAAAATAGAACATAAGAACTGAGGACTTCCCTAAAACATGTCAGACTACTCATTAGAGGAAGCATTTGACTCATCAGTGTTAGCTTGTGGATGAAATGGTTGAAAAACTAGAGGAGTGGGAAAAACAATCAAGCTTGCATCCTAAAAAAAATTACAGTTCTAAAACATAGATTGCATTACCATAACATGATCAGTCAGGAAGTTAATCTATAATGTTGTCTGTTCTTGCCAATACTCATTGGACTCATGCATGTCTGAAATCTAGTCTTGTAGACCAACAAGTGTGGGTGTACTGCTTTAGGACCACCTTTATCATCTCTGCTGGAAAGAGCTTGGGCAGTGGATAATAGTCCCAATCTTTGGATTGAACCACTAGTCCGTTCCAATTATTCCATGATTGCATCTTCTATGACAGGGAGAGGTGCTTGGATTTCCTCTTATGGTTTGGCATGAACACCCGCCATGAGACACAATTAACAGATTAAAGAAGGATGGTCAAGGCTGCTTGTTAACCTTTCGGTCAGAAAAGAAGTAATGGAGTTCTCTATTACCCTCACCACATCAATAGACAACAGTGTCATGATAGCAAAATTCAATAGAGCTCTATCTTTGGTAACATCCGAAACATGGTTAGAAGGCATCAATTCAGCAGAAATAAAATAATGCCATCCTCGTGGGATTGCTCTTAACTAACCTCTTAGAAAACTGATTACTTTTTCATGTTGCATCTTCCATCTACTACCTCCTTTAGCCAAACAAGCAATGATCGCATCAAAATCAGGACCTTGTGCAAGCCATGCAGTGTAGTCATTCGCTACAATATCTTCCAATCTGAAACAGTGGTTGATGGAAGACCTATCAAATGAAACCATCTTCCCTCACGCAAGAATTCTCATTTCATTCAGATCCACCACATACTGCGCTCTAGCATTGGCATAGAATTCTCTCACCAAAGAAATCAAAGCTGGCTCGGGTTAAGCCACAAATCTTTGCCACTGTCATTGGGTGATGTTGTTTTGGATGTCAAAGCAACTTGTTTCAATGCCTCTCTCATGTATCCCTTCATGATTTACAATGGTGGTGTTGTATAGCTATTCGCATGTTCATTGAAAAACGTGGGCTCAAACTCCGCCCTCCGTCTCTTAGATGGTCCGAAAGGTGTAGGTCTTCATGAAGGCATACTGAGAAATCATGAAAACAAACACTTGAAGCTTACATGAGAAGTAATCAAAAGTTAGAAAATCCCAAATCATACTAAAGCACATCACTGCAATACTAGAACCATAAAGATGTTTAAGCATACTCAAGTAGGCTTCCTCTCAATGCAATTTCCTCCTTAGGCATTACAACAAATATCAAGCAAGCATGTCATTCAACATGATTTCAATGCATCCTTCAAACTTGATAACACTCTCAAAAACAAACATGAAGCAATAGGCATGAAAATTCAATCAATGTAGAAGCCAAACATTCCATTAAACACTATGAGCATAGTTGGAATTTTACCCCCACAAGCCATATTCATAGATTCAAAACCAAGCATATGCTTAGGCATAATGAGTTCAAAATAAACCTTCATAGATCATACTCCAAACACTTTCAAGATATGGATAATACACTTCACAATGCCACAAACTTCACATCACTTTAAGCATATATAAACACATACATAATAGCATAATTTTCACCTTGAAAATCAACATAACATCATCTCAAACATTTCATCGAATGCCTTACATGCAAATTGAAAAACCAATCTTGACACTAACAAAATCTATCTTATTTTCTTGCAAATCATATTAAAAGATTAAGAAAGGATCAATGAGGTAACAACAAATGCATTCCACCATTAAAAGCACAACACTCCTCTCTCTCAAGCAATTTATCAAACACTCCATGTGCAACATGAAAACTCATCCTTTCATCATATAAATCCATCAAATTGCTTTAGAATTAACAAAAAATGAGTAAGAAGAATGCATTAAAGAAAAAAGGAGTGGATTTCACCTTGGATTCTTCAAGCCTCAAGTCTCTTTGAGAACTTAACTTGTGAAGAAGATTTATGGAAGAAGAGTTGGAGTAGAGAGTTGGGTATGAGAGAGGTGGGAGAGTGTTGATGTGTTTGGAAGAAGGAATGAGTAAGATAGGTGATGACATTTAAGGGGAAAGATGTGAGGAATTAAGGGATGAAGTGTGGAGAAGAAAAGGGGGAAATAAGGTGGTTTGGGTTTGGAGAGAGGAAAAGAAGGGGCTAGGCACAAGTGGGAAAAGAGAGAGGGAAAAAGGGCGGTGGTGGCGTCGGACGCCAGTGGCGCTGCCCGTTGCCTCCTTCGCACCAATTTTTTTTAACTTACGTGCTCTATCTTCCCTTTTCTTTTTGGCAACTTATGATGATTATTTTTCTTTGGCCTCATGTGCATTGCTTCCCTTCTTCAAGACTTGATGCATCACTTTGATTTGGTCCACTATTCTATCACTTGCATCATGCAATTCTTGCTTCAATGTTTTCAACTTGTTAGAGATACAAAAAAGCAATTTATTCAATGAAAATAAGAAAAATTCAAAGTATAACTTAAGCAAACTACCCTAATGCTAACCGATTTACTAAAGAAAAAAATTAACTTTTCCTAATAACAAAAATCAAGTGAAAGAAAAATAAAAGTTCCAAAGCTTGGGTTGCCTCCCAAAAAGCATTGTATTTAACGTCCAAGCAAGACGACTTCCCTTTTCACTGATTTCCAAGAAGATTTTTTGCATGCTCAAGCTGAAATTGATTCTGTGAAGCTTGCATGAAATTTTGCCAGGTTTCTTCTAGACTAAGCTTAGGCTTTGTTGGCTGAAAAGAGGATCCAGCTTGATTCAAGTTGTGCTCATTATAGGATGATTTCTCCACCCCGGATTGTAGGAATTCGAGTATGGATCATTCCTTGGTTGCTATTGGTTGTAGAAATTCAGTGCATTGGCCTACTCAGCATCTCCTATAAAGCATTCTTAGAAACAAACCTCAGTTGAGGTAGACTGTGGTTGCTTCATGCTTGCTACCACTAAACACAATGACTTCATTTGTCTAGCCATCTCTGACATTTGCATAGATAAGTCTGTACTAGAACTTATTTCATAAATGCCTCTAAACTTACCTCTCACACTTTTCTGTTGGGAGTTGGCTCCTAACATCTCATACAACTCATATGTCTCCTCTGGAGTCTTCTCTTCCATGGCTTCCCCTGCAACATTATCAACCATGGCTTGACATGGTTGTGTCAGTCCATCATAGAAAAATTGATTAAGCAGTTCTAATGGATATCTATGATGAGAGCATTGAATCAATATGGCTTTGTACCTCTCCCATGCCTCATGGAAAGCTTCTCCATCAACCTAAGAGAACATAGCAATTTTGCCTCTCAATTCAATAGTTTTGGCATGGGAATAAAACTTGCCTGTGAATTTATTATAAACTACTTCCCATGTAGTCAAAGAGCCAAGTGTCAAAGTCATGAACCAAGTTTTAGCTGCGTCTTTTAGGGTATATGGAAAACATCTCATGCGTACTTGGTCTTTGGTCAATCTTTGCAACGAAAAAGTGTGGATTGTTGCATAAAAATCACACATGAAAGTCAGTGGGTCTTTTGCAACTATACAATAAAATGATAGAAGCCTATTAAAGTGAATGTGCTTGATTTCATAATTCCTAGCTTCATCATTCAATACAATGCATGAGAGTGATATGCCAATGGTAGGATGTGTAAACTCTTTCATAAGTCGTTGAGTTATCTGAGCTGGATGAGCCACACTATTATCTGTGTTGTCTGCCATTATAACTTCTCCTGGAGTTACTTCTTGAAGTTGCTCTTCCTCAGGAATGTTCTTCGGCTTAACTTCTACCTTTTTTTCTTTGATCACCTAATGGAATCCGAGTTCGAGTCAATGATCTCCTTCTGTGCATTCAAACTCTACAAAACCAAAAGAAAAGATTCAAAAATTTATGCAAAGAGATATATACAAAAATAAGAGAAAAGAAAAATTGTAACTAAACCTAATTAAATCAATTTGAAACCATTTCCCTGCAACGGCACCAAAAACTTGATGGTTTAAATTATAATACCTCGTAAGTGTATGATTGTATATTAGTTCAGTGTGCGCGAGCAAGGGTCCATCCCATAAAAAATGACAAACTGATTGAATTATATTAAGTTACTGACTAAAACTAACTTTAAAAAGATGGATTGTTGGTTTGAACTAATAAGAATAATAAACTAAAGAGATAATAAAAAATCTAAGGATATAAAATAATATATGATGAATCTCAAGTGACAAAGGTCTAGGATTCAGATTTCTCCACTTAATGACTTCCCTTGCCAGTTGGATATTGGATTCAATACAAGCTTGGGTTCATTATTTCTATGATATGATTATTATTGTTTGATGTGCGGGCTTAAATCAAGCACTTTCACTCATTTTAATTACCTATGTTGTGTAGTATAATTGAGGTGAAAACCCATTACAATCAAGAACTATAAACCAAGTAGAATGGTTGTGCAATAGGTGTGCGCCTTAACCTTCTACTTTTCTCCTTCAAGGAAGCTCATGGTTGTGCGTTAGGTGTGCGCCTTAATCATGCATACACAATCAATAAGATTTATGAAACTGGTGATCAAGCAATCACACAAATCAAAAGATTGGAATAAAACCCATGAATGAAAACATAGAATTGCATTAAATAATCAATAATCCAAATAACAAGGTTCATCAAGAAGGGCTACATCTTTACCCTAGAAAGACAAAATTAGTTCATCAAGAAAATAAAAGATACTCCCTTCATGAAGAACATCATACTGCAATTTTTCTTCTTGAATCTCCTTTGCTCTTTCAAATCTCCTCTTTTTGCTCCTACTAAAATTCTCTAATTCTCCCCTCAGAGAAACCTCAGTCTCCTTGCTAAAGAACTCCTCAAAACTACTAAAAAAACACCCCAAAATGCAATAATTCTATTTAATAAAATAATATTAAAAAAATATTAAACTTGTGGTTTGACTAGCCGCCTGCGCTGGCGGTGCCAGCTGGTTGCCGCTTTCGCTCCACTTCAGCTCCGATCCTTTTGCTACTTCATTTGCCTTCCGTCATTGGTTTGTTACTCCATAATTTCTTGCTTTCTCTCCTTGTATCCACTATTCAAATAACCTAAACACATAATAAAAACATTTGAGATTGGCATTAAACTACTCAAAGATTGCATGGAATTAAGCCTGAAAATACAAAAGTAACTAAAATTCACTCATCAATTGACATAGAACATACACTCACACTTTTCACATCATGGAAGGATTGATGAATTGTTAGTTTTAGGAAGTTACTTTGGAAGTACCTTGAATAAATTCTGAATTATGTGTACATGAGTAATTTATCTGGCATCCGTTTGATTGTTTAAGAGAGAGGTTATTTTAATTATTTCATTAGCTTGGTTGCTATTTTGCTTAAGAACAAGCAAGGGTTTAAGTTTGGAATAAAATATTACAATCACATGAGAATAAAATACATTTTGATATTACATATGAAAGCTAACAATGTAGTAAGTGTAGAAAAGTTACAAATGTAGGATAATGATTGTCTGCAACAAATTGCCACAACTATCTACTACATTCCAAATGAGCTGAACTGATGAAAATCATGGAAGAAGAAGAAACAGAACATTTGGAGATAAGCAACAAAGAAGGTTACATTAGATGCTTCCACAAACAAAAATCAATGTCAGACAAACAAGACTTTGAAGATGTGCTACAACGAGCTTGCTTTGTCTATCAACCTCAACGAGAAAACTTCAACAGACAAATGCAAAACAAGAAGTTAAAGACAGAGCCATGGTCGAAGAGCATAAAGTTGTTCAAGAAACTCAAGCTATCTACATCGATCAAAGAAAACTTGTCTGAGATAAAGAAAGAAGAAGATGCTTCATCAAATACTCAAATAAAGGAAGAAAGAAGATATTGCCGCCTAGACAATCATGCACAAAGAAGAGAAAACTTTATTTGATCAACAAAGTTAGAAGAATGGATTAGTCTGAGGAAAAAAAGGCAATATGAATAGCTAAGGGAGTGCAACTTCAACTAAACCAAGATAAACAAACCAATAATGAAAAAACAAAGAAGTTACAAGAACAAACCCCTTCTATTGCTCAAGGTGTGTAGAATAGTTGAAGAACTTCACCTCGTTTGTAAATTAAAGGTCATCTATTACGATAGAGAAAGTATCAACCAAAGCAGAACACAATGTAGAAGTTGCACAGTGAGTATAGACGAAGCTGAATAGACAAAGTGATGCTTGGACCAAAAAGGGACTTCAACAAACAAAGGCATGATTGTCTACAACCTATAATAGACGAATGCAACATGCAAAGTATTCTGTCCAAGATAAAGCAGAATAAAGTTCGTCAATCGCTTACATCATACGAACGCTACACTTTGTTTGTTTAAGCAAGTTGAAGCAAGCTTCATCTGCCACCTCCAACAGATAATGAGAAACAAAAGAAGAATACAACACTTCGTTTGTTAGAGCAATACAAAGCAAACTTCGTCTACCACCTCCAACAAACAATGAAGAATAAAGGAAAAATATCTCACTTTGTCTGTTCATATAGAAGAAGTTTGTTAATCGATCAGCCTAACTTCGTCAGTGCCATCTAGAGCTAATTTGTTATTTACAATAGACAAAGCACATGCACAAAGAATCAATCAATAAGCAAATCTCCCAGAGGAATTTTGGCAAAATAAAGAAGAGTTTATCTTTCAATCAGTTTGACTTCATCTGCGCCATTCAAAGTTCGTCTGATACTCGCAATAGACAAATCACTCCTATGGAAGATCAACTGACAAACAAACCTTGAAGAATCCGTCTGCAACTTAAGATAGACAAATGCAGACCCAAAGAGGCCATGACTTGTCAAAGAAAAATTGATTTATGTGACAACATTCAAATAGAATTTGCACTCGTGTTGACATTGTGCAGACTTATATCAGTCACCATTTTCGGCAATAAGCGGCGCTGTAAGGTTTTTAAAGCTGTGAAAAGTCAAAACGAGGAACACCTTTTTAACATAGCTCACCCTCCTCTCTGAATAGTAGTGCAACAGCTCAAGACAAACTAGAAAGGCCTGTTAGCTCTTGTGCAAGTATATATTATCACAAGTAATATAGATGAGGTAATTTAAGTATCATTCCCATGAGGAAGTAGGTTGTTACACACTAAGTAAAAAACTTGTATCAAATCAGTAATATTTGATTGAATAGAATTTAGTAGATTATATAAAAACTAAATTTGAATAATCAATAAAGTTGACAAAATGTAAGAGCAAAAGAAGAAATATCAATGGATGAAATATCTAGGAATTCAACTTCACCTAGCAAATCTACTTGTATTGATGAATTGCATTGAGTAAATCATTATTCCTCTCATTCTAAATCGATTACACTAAAGTATCTACCACCCTTTCTCAAGTATTATGATAGGTGTGCCTATTAAAGTGATCTACTATGTCTCCATTCAAATCCACATTAATAAACCCTTTTAGCTTAAGCATCCAAGTGTAATATATGCGCTCATAAGATCATATTCACATGGATTGCATATTTACAATGGCTATCCCTAGACTTCATTGCATCATATGTTCTTCAATTCAAGAGTCTATTCCTAATTCACCACTCTTGAGTATAAATTAAGAATCTGAATTCATGCACATGGTAGCTAAGCACATATAAGCATTAAGCTAAGAAAAGAAGAAACAATGAGAAAGAAGATAATTTAACTCAAAAATCAAATATCAACATAAGCTTCATTGCTAGGATTCATTTAATCCTAAAAATAGAAATTTAGAACATCATATTTAAATTAAAACCAAGTAAGTAATTGATAAACATCATCATAATCCAAGGTTGAGTGTTGATTCAAAAACAAAAGATGAACTAGAAAGAAAACAAAATATTTAGGTTGCAGCAGCTTTCTCCAATGATCTTCTTTCTCTAAACTCTTCTCTTCATCCAACTCTCTGTCTATGCTCCACTCTGGTCCCCCCTTGCTCCATCCTTAGATACCTCCTTAAATAACCCAGACAACATAATTATAGTAACACCCCTCCATGAATTGCAACTCCCTTATGCACAGAAATCCTCTTCTAAAAATAGCTTTGTCTTTTCCATCTGGAAAAATTGTTTCCATATGATTTCCAACAATAGATGTTGCGCTATTGATTTCCAAAAGATCCCTTTCGAATATTGCACTAGTTTATGCATTCCAAAAACTTCTAAAAATTCAACAACATATGCAAAAAACCTTACTTCCAAAAATAACTCAGATGATTACAAGTGTTGATCATTGTGGAAACCCATTGCTAAAAATATATTGTTGATCATAGTTTAGACAACAACATCTAACACATGGAAGAAAAACTAAATTTTTTCACTTCTAATTCCAAGATTTGATTTCAAACTTTGTTTCTTGTTAGGTTGCTTTGGAGGCATGAAATTTGAGCTACTGGTTCATTGAATATTAACTTTGGAGTCATTGAAGCCAATTTTGGAGTTTAAGTTTGCTTCAGAGCCACGCAAGTAAACTTCGGAGTTGTTGAAGTGAACTTCAGAGTAAAAAATATTGCTTCAGAGTTCTCTGAAGTGAACTTCAGAGTAAAAGACGTTGCTTTGGAGTTCTCTAAAGTAAACTTCAGAGTAAAAATTCTAATTCAGAGTTTTCTGAAAAAAAATCTCTGAAGTGAACTTCAGAGTAAAAATTTTGCTTCAGAGTTCTCCGAAAAAAATCTTTAAAGTGAACTTTGGAGTAAAAGACATTGCTTCAGAGTTCTTTGAAGTGAAATTTAGAGTAAAAATTCTCCTTCGAAGTTCTCTAAAAAAATCTCTAAAGTGAACTTTGGAGTAAAAGATGTTGCTTTGGAGTTCTCTGAAGTGAACTTCACAGTAAAAATTCTACTTCAGAGTTCTTTGAGGTGAACTTAAGAGTAAAAATTCTAGTTTGGAGTTTTTGATGTTCCAAAGCATTTTTAGTAGAATTACCATAACTTTCTCATACAAAGTTCAAATTAAGTGAATTTTATTGGGTTGGATAGATAACTGCAAGATCTATGACTTTTGTGTTAATCACTTTTTCTGAATCATTCATATTTTATGAGTCATGAGCCTTCGGAGTGACGCCTTCTATCAAATAGAGTAATAGACGAATGTGAAGCTTTAAAGACAGTTGCACTATTTTAGCCATAAATTTCTCATATAAATTCAAAATCATATATTTTTAATGCATTAGAAAGATAATAAGAAGGTCTAAAACTTTTGTGTTGAATAGATTTTCCAAATATGCCTCGATCAGTCCCAAAAATTGCTTTAAAGTAACATCTTTTGTAATCTTCAGTTTATTTTACAGATCAATACAACAAACTCTGTTAAATGTAATATCCACTAAAAATATTAAAACAAGATCTTAAACATGTGAATTTAGATATAAAAAATATGATATATTATGAGCTTATCAAGGTCTGTACTTCAATGGCAGAAAATTCAAATGGTCTCATTCAATGCTGCTCTCGACCATCTTCTCCAATGGTCGAAAGTATGAAAAAGCTATTTAAGGAGAAAAGGTGGGACTATTCAGAGGTGGTGAAGGAAGAAATTTCAAATGAGCTTAAACTTATGCAAAACCTTTAGTTATCTATTCTTGAGCTTAAACCTTCATATCCTTATCACCATTATCTTTACATTATGGGAATATCTTTTAGATAGAGCTGAAAGAGAGATTAAATCTTCCCCTATGCATGAGAAAAACACTATATAAAAGTGTATAAATTTTCTAAAAAATATGAAACCAGAGGGTTGCTAGTGAGCTATAGAAAACCCACAAGTTTGCTGGTAATCTTCGAAACTAGTAAGTTTGTGGTGAGCTCAAGAAAACCACATTGTATGAGATTTTGGTGAGCTCTAGAAAACCAACAAGTTTTCTGGTGATCTTTGAAACTGGTGAGTTTCCTGGTGAGCTCGTGAAAACTAGAAGAGTGCTGGAAGTATTGTTGTATTTCCATTATATCGGATATAGTGAAACCTAAGGCACAATGAGTGTGTGCTCTTGGAAGAGTGGATATAGGGATGGGGTCCTGAACCACTATAAAAATTATCTTATTTGTATGCGTGTATTTGCTCATCTATTTTATTCTTCATGCATTTTATTGTTTCCATTATTCATTTTACACTGCACCACACACAAGCACAAAAAGAGGAAAATGATTCAACAAGGGTTAAGTAATGAATTTTTATTTACCCAATTCACCCCTACTCTCTTGGGTTAAGCCATCCTACGGGAACCTACAAAGTATTCATTTGAAGGGCGAACATTATGTGAGTGACCTGAAATACCACAAAAGAACAAAACGCCCTTGGGCAACTTGTGGTTGTTTTCAAGTTCACTACCATGGAGCACATTGCCTTGATTTGCTTTGCCATCTCCAACATAGATAGATCAGTGTTAGAGAGCACTTTGTATATTCCTCTAGATCTACCTCTTACACTCTTTTGCTAAGAATTTGCTCCAAGCATTTCATACAGCTCATATGTTTCCTCTGGAGTATTTTCTCTCATGGCTCCACCTGCAACATTGTCAACCATAACTTGGCATGGTTGTGTTAATCCATCATTGAAAGACTGGTTAAGTAATTCAAGTGAATATCTATGGTGAGGACATTGAATTAATATTGCCTTAAATCCCTCCCATGCCTTATGGAATGCCTCACCATCCATTTGAGAGAAAGTAGTAATCTTACTTCTCAACTCTGCAGTTTTAGCATGGGAATAGAATTTACCAATGAATTTTTTGTACAATGCTTCCCATGTTGTTAATGAACTAGGAGCTAACGTAATGAACCATGTTTTTGCTGCATCCTTCAAAGTGTATGGGAAACATCTCATGTGCAGTTGATCCTATGTTAGACCCTGCAACGAAAAAGTTTGGATGGTTGCATAGAAGTCATGCATAAATTTAGAGGATCCTCTACATCTACACCATGAAAAGATGAAAGCATGTTAAAATATATGTGCTTCAGTTCATAATTCCTAGCAATATCATTCAACACAATGCACAAAGTTGAAATCCCTATAGTTGTGCGTGGAAACGCCTTTATTAGCTGTTGAGCTTGTTAAGCCGCTTGATTCTCTATGTTGTCATCCATGTGAATTTCTTCTCCTTCAATTAAACTTTCTATCTCAATTTCGAGTTTGTCATTGTGATCATTCAATGGAAATAGAACTAGATTCAGTGATCTCCTTCCATTCATTCATAGTTCTGCAATAGAAAGAAAGAGACTATTAAAAATTTAATATGCAATTAGATACAAAAATAAAAAGAATGATTGTAACTAACTTAACCAAATCAATTTGTAACCATTCCCTGGCAACGATGCCAAAAACTTGATGGTTCAAATTATGATTCCTCATAAGTTCATGAGTGTATAGAAGTATAGTGTGCAATGTAAGGGCCGATCCTACAGAGAATGATCAAATCGATTTAATTAGTTTTTGTTACTAAACTACACTATCCTTAAATAAAGAATGTATTTATAGCTAACTTAATATGGTGTAAAATTGAATGATACCCTTTGCTATTGGAATGTAGGGGAGATTAACAAGATGCAAGGGTCTAGGGATCCTATTTATCCACTCAATGATACCCTTTGCTATTAGAATGTTGGATTCAATGCTTATCTTGGGTTCATTCTTTCGAATGTATGATTATTACCGTTAGGTGTGCAGGTTTAAATCAAGTATTTCCACTCATTCCAATTACCTATGGCGTATAGCATAATTGAGGTGAAAAACCCATTAAGCCCAAAAACTTAATAAACCAAAATAGGATGGTTTAGCATATGGTGTATACCTTAACATCTATCCTTTTATTCAAGTGAGCTCATAGTTTAGCAAATGGTTTGTACCTTAATGACACTTAGATAATCAATTTAACACATAATATTGGTGATCAAGCAATAAAATTAATCAAATGATTGCAAACAACATAATAAATGCAATAAGATTATATAATTATTGATGACCAACAATCCACATAACAAAGAGTATCAAATAAAGTTACATCTTTACCCTAGAAAGAGAGATTTAGTTAATAATGTAAATGAAAATAACCCCCTTCATCAAGCTCATCACAATGTAGAACATCATCTCCTCTTGCTCTTGCTTCCTTAAAATCTCTCCCTCTTTCTCCATAGAAATCACCCTAGTTGTGCCCCCAAGAACCCTAAAAAAAACCCTAAAATGAATGCCAAAAGATCCCCAAAAAGCCTTCTCTCATTGCCTTAAAAACTAGGGGACAAGCCTAGCAGAAGTTCAGCAAGATTTGAAGAGTGGTGGTGCCAGATTGGGCATCACGATGTCGGCTTGGCTGGTTGCGAGATGGCTTGAATGGATTCTAGCATAAGCGGCGCTAGATTGAGGCCAACAGTGCCATATTGATGTTCTCTTATTTTGCATTTTTACTATGTTTTCTTCCATCCTTCTATCCTTAAGCTGCTTCTTTCTCTTTTCCTTAGTTTAATCCATTCTATCTCACTTTAAGGCACCTAAAAGAAAATAATAAAATCATATGAAAAACATCTAAATTTCTCAAGAACAAACAATTAAACAAGCCAAAATAATACAAAACATAAGTGAATAAAATTCACTTATCAAATATCCCTATAATGCAAACCATAATCCAAAAGTTATTATTTTATCCAAAGTAATTGTGTATAATAACTTTCAACTAGTATATATTCAGCTTCTGTAGTAATGTAGTATCAACTTTTCCTCTATTAAACTAATCATCACTAAGAAATTTACTCAACCTTTCATACCAAGCTTCTGGAGCTTGTCTTAGTCCATATAGTGCTTTGGTGAGTTTGTATACATGGTCAAGTTGATCATCATGTTCAAAACTAGGAGCTTGCTCTACATATACCTACTCATTTAGATATCTATTTAGGAATGCACTCTTTACATCCATTTGAAATAGTATGAAGTTCTTATAGGATGCAAATGCAAGTAACCTCCTAATGGCTTCTAATCTTACTACGGGTGTATAGGATTCTTTAAAACCAATTCCCTCTTCTAGGGAATATCCCTTAGCAACTAGCCTTGCCTTATTTTTGACAACAAGTCCACTTTGGTCTAGTTTGTTTCTAAAGACTCACTTAGTTCCAATTACATTAGCATTTTCAGGTCTTAGAACTAATTCTCAAACTTTGTTTCTTTTAAACTGGTTTAGCTCCTCTGTTAGGCCTTGAAAATTTTGCTAAGGGTAAATTAAGCATGCAATCTAATTTGGATGATGGATGTGTAATGAATGGCATTGGCAATGGAAATCTTGATGCATATGGTTAAATAATAGGGTATTATAGTGTATAAGATAAAAAATTCAGTGATAGAATGAGGTATAAAACAAAAAATTTGGACTGCCTATGCATACTTTCCCATACAACGCCAGAGTATCAATGGGAATGGAGCTTAAAATTCTCCATCAACCCCAATGCTAGCCCTAATTCATTCCAGCCTCCTCCTTTGTTCTCCAAGCTTTGGAAATCACAAAATTGAGTGGATTTGAAGGTAAAATTGCTAGAATATCGATAACTGAGTGAGTTAGAGCAAGAGGAGTGGTGGAGAATTTGGGGTTTTAAGTTCTCAGCTCAAGTTTAACAATTCTAGCTGAAGAAACAGTTAGGTAAATTGAGTTTATTATTAATTATGAATTGTTGTTAGATAGAAAACTTTGAATTATGATTTATGAAGCTAATTTCTATAGTTGGAAGGCTAGGATTTTGGAGAAATCTAGTTTTGGTGGAATGGATGTATTGAATGCAAATTAAGAAGAAAATTCAATTAGAAGTTGTTGATATGCAATTAAAACCAATATTTGGTTTATATAGATAACATTGGTTATTGGGCTATAAGTTGTATTATCAATGTTTGGTGAAATGACTTTAAGGAAAGTATAACACCAATAGCTTATGTTAATGATGGCCTAATCATCTTCTAATCAAGATTGAGTTGAACAATTAAAAACACGCTAAGTAGGGTTATGTTGTGAACTTAAAACAAATCCTGCAGTAGAGACAACTTATAGATTCATGTCGTAGTTAAATGATCATGTGAATGCATTTCTAGTGTATGACCTTTAAGTTGAGAAGAAAATTGTGGAAACATAAAGCTGAAGTGAAAAGATGGTGCATTGATAGGTAAGTAGGTTATTTTGTTTAAGTAATTGAGATATGTTTTAATTGAACACTATATATAAATGTACTTTGTGGCATTATATGGTAATTGTTTAAGGGTGTTGAATGATGATAATTTTATGCTTAAGGTATGAGAAGTATGTTGTGTATGTTTTGAATTGAAGTTAAATGGTTTAATTGCAGTTAGAAAATGAAAGAGTATAACTATGTAAAATAGGGTAGAAAAACCAAGGTACATAGGGGAAACAACGGAATTATGCTGGGGCATCCAATCTTGATGTTGCGGCATCCAATTTCAATGTCGCGACACAAAAATGAATGTCGTGGCATCTGTATGCAGAATAGACAAACTGGGGTTGATGTCGCGACATCCAAAACTAATGCCGTGACACTAAATTCCCTATGAATAGTAAAATTCTAGGCAAAAAGTGGGATGCCAGAACACATGCATTGTAAGAAGTTGGATGCCACGACATCCAAAACTGATGCTGATGCATCTGGTTTGCTATGAATAGTAAAAATTTCTATTTTTTGTATTTTGCTCATTTTGTCAAATTAAGTATAATTATGAGCTTATGCTATTTAGAAGGCATATTTTATTATAATATTATAGAAAACTATTTTAAATATAATGAAAACACAAGAAGGATCTTATTATGATAACCATTAGAATGGCACAAGAATTTAGTAACTAAGATAGATGTATTTGATCTTGATGATTTAGTGAAGATGAAATTAAATATGATTGTTTGATTGGGAAATGAATGCATGTTTAAATAATGGATATGAATAATGAAGTATTTAGATTCCTGCCAAAAATATTGTGATGTGTATTGGGTTTGCATGCCTACCATGATGGCTCTGTTGGATATTCTAATTTTGCCCATGAGAGGGCGATGTTTGATTGTACCGCCTATCATGGCGAAGAGGTTGGTTCTAGCCTATTGTGTGCAACTCCCCTAATTACTTAATAGGGTGATTACTTAATAGGCATGAATGGGAACTCGCGACTGTAGGTTGCAATGAAGGTGAGAAAATATGTACTATATGAACCACGTGGTTATTATTCTTGCAACAGTCGTAATTGAGTTGCAGGGATAAATTGGAGCACACCAATATAGTAAGAAAGTGAAGTTCACTTTGTTGTAGCTGTATCCACTTGGTGGTGGTTGAGACCACTTTGGTAGTGGCTAGGTCCACTTTGATGTGGCTGAGTCCACTTGTTGGATGCCTCTTGGGCATGGCAATGATTGATGGCAGGTAATATATATATATATATATATATATTGATTAAACATGCTTATTTGTGATCAGTTATGATGAGAGCATATGATTTGGTTTAGATGAATATGGTACAATTAGACTATGCACATGATAGTAGTTCCATTTGTCTATCTTATTGCATTGCAGTGTATCATTAGTTGTTCATTTTGTTCATTATTATTTGATTGTTATCTGCTTACTGAGTTACCCAAAAATCACTCTATTTTAGTATATTTTTAGTTGGCAAGTCAGAAGACAGAGCCCAACGAGGGGTTGGAGCTTAGGAGAGGGATAATAAATATTGTTGTTTAGAACTCATTACCATTTTGTTATACTTGGATGTATTAAAATGTAATTCATGAGTTAAGTTAATAATGTAATTAATGTAAATCTAAGTTGTATGAACCATAATAATTTGCATATCATTACTTTAGTATGTGTATGAATATTTTTCCACACTCTGCCTTATAGTGTAACTATGATTCTAGGCATCTGTAGGTGTTTTGCATGTCTTATATAGGTTTAAGAGGGTAGGTTAAGAGGAGACTCAGGCCATGGGTCCTCCTATTATTGCCTTAGTAACACCTTGGAAGAGCAGGGCGTTACATCCTCTTGCATTGCAATGATCCAGCTTTCATCATTTAAAGCTTTAGCAATGCAAGTGGACTCTATGTTACAAATGAAAGCATAATGGACACAAATGTTCTACATGGATTGTCTTGTCCTAACTCCATCATAGATATCACCTATGACTTGATCTCTAGGATGGGCACTTCTGAACTTCAAATTAGTAGGAGGTTGATTGGGATCATTACCTGCTTGTACCTCCTCCTCACTATCCGAATCTTGTTTATCATCATGCCTTGAAGTGCCTCCTCCCCCTTGATTTTGTATTTACAACTTCTTTATTCTCTTTGTAACTTTATCTCCATCACTATTGGACTCTTTTCTATGGGTTAAACCAATTTCATTAAAATTAACTTGTGCTAGATGAATCTTTATCATTGACGTACATTCCTCTGGCTTGATTTCTTGATGGCATTTTGAATTATTTTTCTTTTCTGTGCTTTTCTTTTCTTTCTTCTCTCTCATTTAGGTCTACTCATTCTTCATTTGGACATGCTGCAATCATGTGTCCAACTCCTCCACATTTGTAACATCTTGGGAAATTCTTCTTCTTTCACTTCTTCTCTTTTCTTCTTGTTTAGGTTGTCTTTAGGATGCATTGGCTTTGTTACTCCTTACAAACTTTCTGAAGTTTCTGGCCAGAATGGCCACTTCATCTTCTAATTGTGAGGTTGACACATTGTCGCTTTCTTTTATTGTTTTAAGAGTCAATGTTTTCTTTTGCTTGACTGTCTCTTCTCTCTTATTCTTGATCGGCTCGTATGACATCAAAGAGCTGATAAGATCATCTACCTTGAGCACGTTTAGATCCTTTGCTTCTTCTATTTTTATGATCTTCTGGTTCCAGGACTTAGGCAGTGCTCTCCAAATCTTCAGTACTTGCTTAGAATTAGAAATTTCCTTTTCTAGGTCTTGTAGGGCATTAGTAATTTAGGAAAATTAGTATACATTTCAGATATTCTCTCTCCTTCTCTCATTCTAAAATTTTCTAATTCTCCTATAAGTATGTTCCTTTTGGTCCCCTTGACCTAGAAGAAACCTTCATAAATAGACACCAACTTATCTCAAATATCTTTGGCAGTGGTGCAAGATGATACTCTATCGAACTCAATGGCAAATAAACAACAAAATAGTGAGTTGATAGCTTTTGCATTATTTTGGTGGTCTCTTCTTTGGTCCAATCATCAATGTCATTTGTAAAAAGGGTTATTCCTACTGCTATGGCCTTCCAAGAATCCATATTACTAACCATAATGAATTGTTTCATCCTCAACTTCCAATAAGCAAAGTTAGATCCATCGAATAGGGGCAGCCGAGTAGAAGATTGCCCCTCAGCAAAGACATGAGCAGAGAATGATGGGTTTGCCATTGGATCTCTAAAAATATTTTTGTAGACTGCTCTGATACCACTTGTTGGGTCTTGTAACAAGGCATAACCCAAGAGGAGAAGGGTGAATTGGGTTAATAAAAAATTTTTGCTTAATCCCCTTAAAGGATTAAAGTCCCTCTTTTAGCAATTAAATAAAAATAATGTAAGCAATCAGATAATCACACAGACATTTTTATAGTGGTTCGAGATAACTGCTTTACTCCAATCTTCCAAGCACTCTCGTCTAGGGACTTGGGTTCCACTATCTCTTATAATGGAACAACTAATTCACTCAACACTCTTTTTAATTCCAGCATAAGGGGGCTTAATAGTTTAGTGCCTCTGCACTCATCTAGATTCTACCTTTAGGGAGCATAAACACAAATTAGCAACTGGGTGTGAGACAAACTTCAATAGCCCAGTATAGCTCTTCTTGAGTCTAGTCTCTACCACTGACTCAAGGCAATACACAAATAAAGACAAAAAGATTAAATACACTTTACAAAGTGTTTCAATAAAGGCACAGGGGAAGTCTTTTAGAAGATTTGATTGTAGTCATAAATGTTCTTCCAAGAAGTTATTGAGAGCCTTAATGAAGGATGCTGGAAGTTTTTAGCGTTAAGGCTATTGGAATGAAAGTTATAGCTCTTTGAATTCTTGCAACATTTTTCTCACTTTCTTGTCTACTTCCAACGACCCAAATTTACTCAATATATATTCTGATTTGAATTTTGTCCATTAGGGGTACTTGAGCTTCATTAAATGTAGAAGAATGTTTGAATTTTCCCCCATTGAAGTCTGCCTTCTTTTTTATGGGTTTACAACTATGAAGAATTGTGATACCATTTTCGCCAGAAACAACAGTTAGACGTTTTGGACTGTCTAAAGCAAAGTATTCAGCACATCTAGAATGCCTTCAACATTGAGAGTTGATGTTGCTTCAGATTTTATCGTGGCTTTGGATTGTCTAAATTAGCACTTCAAACCATCTGAAATGATCTTTCCATTACAAAACATCGAAATGAGGCCATTAATGTTCCTTCAGGCTCTGAACTAAATACTTTAGAGCATCTAGAATCAAGTCATCATCACTTCAGACGTTGTTGCTACTTTGGAACATCTAAAGTTAGGACTTCAGATTTTCTAAAGAAATCAAAGATGCTAGATAACTTGAAGTTGTGATTCTTCTAAAATAATTCAACATGTCTGAAGTTAGCTATTCAGAATATCTAAATTAACATGTCTTCTTCCAACCTTTAGCACTTTTGATGTGGGCTTAGGAACTTCTAAAGCAATGTCTTCAGCACATCTAAAGTTATGTTGTTCTTTTGGCAACATAGTTTTATGCTTCAGCACTTCTGAAATTGACTTCAGAGAATCTAAAGCTTTGTCTATAGATCATCTGGAGTTCATCTAAAGTTGTGCTTCATTCCTTTTTCATTCTTTTATAATGTATGAAATATAATTTTAGAATGTCTAAAATAGTTGTTTTGCCATTTCCTTATTAGAAGCATGTGATAAGCTCATAGTATATCATATTTTTTATGTCTAAATTCACATGTTTAAGATCTTCTTTTAATGTTTTTCATTGGATATTGCACTGAATAAATTTTTTCTTATTGATATGTAAAATGAAACTGAAGATTACAAAAGATGTTACTTTAAAGCAATTTCTGAGACTGATGGAGGCATATTTGGAAAATCTGTTCAACATGAAAGTTTTAAAATTTATTCTTATATTTCCAATGCGATAAAAATTATATGATTATGAATTTATATAAGAAAGTTATGGCTAAAATAGTGCAACTATCTGTAGAGCTTTACATTCATTTACTACTTCATCTAATAGAAGGCATCACTTTGAAGGCTTAAAACTCTTAAAACATGAATGCTTCAGACATAAAAGTTGAAGCCCCTAAAATTATCTATCCAATGCAAAAATAATGGATCAATTTTGAGTTCATACGAGAAAGTTCTGATCAAAACAGTGGTACTCTCTCCAGAAATCTCCGAAGCAGAATTTTTACTTTGAATTTCACCAACACAAAAGGTGGTATTTTGAGGGACCATGAATCAAAATAAAAGTAGAATCAGGAAAAGTGATTAACATGAAAGTTTTAGATATTGAAATTATCTATCTATGATAATAAAAATCACTCAATTTGGAGTTCATATGAGAAAGCTATGATAATTCTACTAAAACTGCTCTAAAAAATTAAAAACTCTGAAGCAGATTTTTGTTCCGAAGTTCATTTCAAAGAACTCCGAAGCAACAATTTTTTCTCAGAAGTTCACCTCAAAGAACTCCGTAGTAGAAAAACAATCTCTAAAGCAATGATTTTTTCTCTTAAGTTCATTTCAGAGAACTCCAAAGCAACAATCTTTTCTCCGAAGTTCACTTCAAAGAACTTTGAAACAAGAATTCAAATTTTTGCTCGATTTTCATGCCTCCAAAGTAGCCTAACAAGAAATAAAGTTTGAAATCAAAGCTTAGAATTAAAAGTATATAAATTTAGTTGTTCTTCTATGCAGCAGATGTTGTGATCCAAACTATGATCAGCAATTGCAATTGTCCGAGATATTTTTGAAGTAATTTCCTTTACATACGTTGCTAAAAGTTTTAGAAGTTGTTGCAATTTGCAGAAGGTAGAAAATACAAAGTTATTTTTAGAAGATGATTATGGTGTGTAAAGAATTGCAATTCGTGGAGGAATTCTATTAAGACCCAGCTGCTTGGGTTATTTGATGACACCCAGGAGTTCAGATCGGAGAGGAGAGTGGATCAAAGATAGAGAGTTGGACGAGGAGAAGAGTTTAGCACAAGAAGATCATTGGAGAAAGCCGCTGCAACCTGAATATTCTATTCTCTTTCTAGTTCATCTTTTGTTTTTGAATCAACATTCAATATTAGATTATGATAATGTTTATCAATTACTTAGTTGGTTTTAATTCAAATATGATGTTCTAAATTTCTGTTACCTAAGATTAAATGGACCCTAGCAATGAAGCTTGTGTTGATATTTGATTCTTGAGTTAAATTATCTTCTTCTTCGTTGTTTCTTCTTTTCTAAGCTTAATGCATGTATGTGCTTAGCTAACATGTGCATGAACTGAGATTCTTAATTTATACTCGAGAGAGGTGAATTACAAATAGACTCTTGAAGTGAAGAACATATGATGCAATGAAGTCTAGAGATAGCCATTGTACATGTGCAATCTGTGTGAATATGACCTTCCGAGCACATATATTACACTTGGATGCTTAAGCTAAATGGGTTTATTAATTTAGATTTGCATGGAGATATAGTAAATCACTTTAATAGGCACACCTATCATAACATTTGAGAAAGGGTGGTAGACACTTTAGTGCATCCGATTGACAATGAGAGGAATGATGATTTACTCAATGCAATTCATCAATACAAGTGGATTTGCTAGGTGAAGTTGAATTCCTAGATATTTCATCCATTCATATTTCTTCTTTTGATCTTACAATTTATCAACTTCATTGTTTATTTAGATTTAGTTCTTATATCATCTACAAATACAAGTTTGGTACTTAGTGTGTAACAACTTACTTTCTCATGGGAACGATACTCAACTTACCTCATCTAAGCTAACAAGTTTTTAACGTCATTGCCGGGGAAGGCAGTGAGTTATACATTAATATCCCTACTAATCAATATTGGAATTACTTTGGTTTTTCTTATCTGCTTAGTACTAGTTTATATATTTAGTTTGATTCCTAGTTATAGTTTATCTTAGATTCTAGATTTGATTTTTTTCTAATACTTATACAGAAAGTAGTGTATGGTATGAAGTCAGCAAGGCAATCTACCTGAGTTTGACCCAAAAATTGATCGTACCTACAAAAGAAGACTAAGAGAACAATCGATTTTGACTGAAAAGATAGAAGGAGAAGGTGTAGTTGGAGTGGCTATAGCTGAAAATCCATGCAGAGTTTTGAGAGATTACGCTGCTCCAACTGTCCAGGGACAAACATCATGCATAAGAAGACCTGCAGTTCAAGTAGATAATTTTGAGATTAAGTCATCTCTTATTCATATGCTTCAACAATCTGTTCAATTCAGTGGACTTCAAAGCGATGATCCAAATAGCCACTTGGATGCTTTTCTTAAAATTTATGATACAATCAAATATAATGGAGTCACTGATGATGCAATCAAGTTGAGATTATTTCCATTTTCTCTAAAGGACAAAGCTAAAAGTTAGCTTTCTTCTCTTCCTGCAAGCTCAATCACCACTTGGGATGCTATGGCATAGAAGTTCTTAGGTAAGTTTTTCCCACCTTCAAAATCTGCTAAGATGCATAACGATCTTACAATTTTTATGCAGATGGACAATGAATCACTATATGAGGCATGGGAGAGATTTAAAGACTTGCTGAGGAGATGCCCATATCATGGACTACCCATATGGATGCAAGTACAAAATTTTTATAATGGGACTAGTCCAAATTTTTGTTCTATGATTGATGCAGCTACAGGAGGATCATTGAATAACAAAATGCCAGAAGAAGCTTACAAACTATTAGAGGAGATGGCATCTAACAGCTATCAGTAGCCTACTGAGAGGCTACCAATGAGAAGACTAGTAGGAGTGCATGAAGTGGATGGCCTCACTACACTCACAGCATAGCTTGAAGCATTGAATAGGACGATAGACAATATGAATGCTTCTGTAATGAAATTCAGAAAGTGACTTGTGATTTCTGTGGTGGAGTACATGCTAGCATGAATTTTCAGGTAGGTAACACTTTTGCACAAATTAGCGAGAATGCTAACTTTGTTAGTAATTTCAACAGGTCACAAAACAATTCATACAACAACACTTACAATCCAGGGTGGTGAAATCATCCAAATTTCTCATGGAACAATTAGAATGCAACAAGGCCACCACCAGGATTCAAGCCACCAGTGGAGAGTTTTGGAAGATATGGTTAGCAAACTAGTGAATAGCACTCAAAATTTCATGAGCATCACTCAAGAATTCATGCATAACACAGACATGAGGTTTCAAAATCAAGAGGCCTCAATGAAGAATTTGGAGATGCAAGTAGGACAACTAGCAAATATATTATCAGAAAGACAACATGGTTCTTTGCCTAGCAATACTGAGAAAAATCCAATTGAAAAGGTAAAAGTTGTAACCTTAAGAAGTGGAAAGCAAGTGGGAGAAGAAGATGTTCAATAAGAGACTCCCATAGAAAAATAAGAGGAAGTAATTGAACAACCACAAAAGGCAGCTAAGAGTAAACTGTTTCCAGACAATCCCAAGCCTTATGTGCCTCCAATCCCTTATCCACAAAGACTTCAACAACATAAGATGGATAAGTAGTTTTCTAAATTTCTAGATGTATTTAAAAAACTGCATATTAACATTCCTTTTGCAGATGCCTTAGCATAGATGCCTAGCTATGCAAAGTTTTTGAAGGAGATCTTGGAAAACAAAAGGAAGTTGGAGGATTATGAAGCTATGAAATTTAATGAGGAATGTTGAGCTATCCTGCAAAACAAACTGCCATAAAAGACGAAAGATCTAAGGAGTTTCACTATTCCTTGCGCTATTGGTGATTCATATTTTGAAAAGGTATTATTTGATTTTGGTGCAAGTATTAACTTAATGCCTTTCTCTATTTTCAAAAAAATAGGATTGGGAGAGGTCAAAACAACCACAGTATCACTTCAATTTGTTGATCGTTCAATCAAACATCCAAGGGGTATTGTTGAAGATGTGTTGGTAAAGGTTGATAAGTTCATTTTTCCTACTGATTTCATTGTTTTGGATATGGAAGAAGATAGGGAGATACCAATTATCTTGGGTAGACCATTCCTAGCAACTAGAAGAACTCATATTGATGTTCAAAAAGGAAAATTAATTCTTAAAGTTCAAGATGATCAAGTCACCTTCAATCTTTTTGAAGTAATGAAATATCCTTTGGATGCTAATTCTTGTTTTGTAGTTGAATCTATTGATAGGTTGGTAAACAGAATTTTTTAGGAAAGTGTGATTGAAGATCCACTAGAAGCATCCTTGACTCAACCAAGCACTAGAGAAACTGAAAAAGAGGATGTAGAGGATTGTGAAAAGTTTATGGAGGCAAACCCACCCTACTCAAAGCAACAATCACCAAGAGTTGAGGAGCGGGACAAATCAACAAAAAGCTTAAGTCATCCATAGAAGAACCTCCTATTCTTGAACTCAAACCTTTACCTTCTCATTTAAATATGCTTACTTAGATGAAGTTTCTTCTCTACCAGCGATTATTTCTTCTTCTTTGACAGATATGATAGAGGAGAAACTACTAAGAGTATTGAGAGAGCATAAGGGCACAATTAGATGGAAAATTTCAGACATCAAAGGAATCAATCCTTCACTTTGCATGCATAAAATTCTGATGGAGGAGCAATACAAAACCACTATCCAACATCAGAGGCTTTTAAACCCAAAGATGCAAGAAGTGGTGAAAGTAGAAGTGATCAAACTACTTGATGCAGGAATCATCTATCCTATGTCTAACAGTCTATGGGTGAGCCCTGTGCAAGTTATACCAAAGAAGGGAGGTATAACTGTTTAGAAAAATGACAACAATTAATTGATTCCAACCAGAAGAGTTACTGGATGGCGTATATGTACTGATTATAGGAAATTGAATGATGCTACTAGAAAAGATCATTTTCCTTTACTATTTATTGATCAGATGTTGGAAAGGCTTGCAGGACATGAATTTTATTGCTTTTTGGATGGTTACTTAGGTTATAATTAGATTCCCATTGCACTAGAAGATTAAGAGAAAGATACATTCACTTGTCCATATGGTACTTTTGCTTTTAGAAGAATGCCTTTTGGTCTTTGCAATGCACCCACCACATTTCAGAGATATATGATGGTCATTTTTTCAGATATGGTTGAGGAATATATTGATATTTTCATGGATGATTTTTCTATTTTTGGCTCATCATTCGATTCATGTCTGCATAATTTGGCTTTGGTGCTGCAAAGATGTGAGGAGACTAACCTTATTCTGAATTGGGAGAAGTGTCATTTTATAGTGTAGGAAGGGATAGTGCTTGGACACAAGATTTCAAAAAAAGGAATAGAAGTTGCTCGTGCCAAAGTGGAGGTCATCAAAAAATTGCCTCCACCCACATCTGTTAAACTTGTTAGAGGATTTTTGGGATATGTAGGATTTTATAGACAGTTTATCAAGGAATTTAAAAAATTCCTAAACCCCTCTCTAATCTATTAGTTAAAGATATACCATTTAACTTCTTAGTTGATTGCTTGTAGGCCTTTAACACTTTCAAGGAGAAATTGGTTTCAACACCTAGCAGTACCAGTGTGGGATACACCTTTTGAGTTAATGTGTGATGCAAGTGATGTTGCCAGAGGAGATTTTTTGGGACAAAGAAAGGGGAGGAATTTATAGACAATTTACTATACTAGTAGGACCTTATTAGGAGCCCAACTGAATTATTCAAGGACTGAAAAGGAACTCTTGGCAGTAGTTTTTGCTTTTAATAAATTTCATTCTTAATTGGTTCTAAATTGATTGTTTATTCAGATCATTCAGTTCTGAAATATTTTCTTGCAAAGAAAGAAGCAAAGCCTAGATTGATTAGGTGGATTCTCTTATTGCAGGAATTCAAATTGGAAATCAAGAATGATAAGGGAATTGAAAATCTAGTTGCAGATCACTTGTCTAGAATTTCAACTGCAAAAGATGAGGAGACTCCAATTCTTGAAGAATTCCTTGATGAGTATATATTTCATGTCAACTCCACATAAACACCCTGGTTTGCTAATTTTGTGAATTATTTGGCAAGTAATGTTTTACACCCTGACATGTCACCACAACAAAAAAAAAATCTTTTCTGATGTTAAACATTATCTTTGGGAAGATCCTATTCTGTTTAAAATTTGTGTAGACCAAGTGGTAAGGAGATGTATACCAGAGGAGGAGATGGTAAGTATTCTACAACATTGTCATAATGGAGAGGTAGGTGGGCATTTCAATTCCACAAAAACTGCAGCTAAGGTTTTACAATCTAGTTTTTATTGGCTAACATTTTCAAAGATGCACACACCCATGTACTCTCATGTGATAGATGTCAGAGAATGGGAAATATATCTAAGAGAAATGAGATGCCTTTAAACAACATTTTTGTTTGTGAATTATTTGATGTTTGGGGTATTGATTTCATGGGACTATTTCCCTCTTCCTTTGGCCATAAGTACATTTTGATAGTTGTAGAGTATATGTCCAAATGGGTGGAAGCTGCTACAATGCCAACAAATGATGCTTGGGTAGTGATCAATTTTTTGAAGAAAAACATTTTTACCAGATTTGGCACTCCTAGAGCAATCATCAGTGATAGGGGAACCCATTTTTGCAATAAATAGTTTGATGCACTTCTCCATAAATATGGAGTTACACATAAAATTGCAACGCCTTATCATCCTCAGACTAGTGGACAAGTAGAAGTTTCAAATAGGGAAATCAAAAGAATTTTTGAAAAAACTATGAACGTCTCTAGGAAAGATTGGTCAGTAAAACCTGATGATGCACTTTGGGCATATAGGATTACATTCAAAACACCCATTGGGGTGTCTTCTTTTAGGCTAGTATATAGAAAGGCTTGTCATTTACATGTGGAATTCGAACATAGAGCATATTGGGCACTAAAATTTTTAAATTTTGATAGGGAACTTGTGGGAGAAGAAAGATTGCTACAATTGAATGAGCTGGATGAACTTCGCAATGAGGCTTATAAGAATGCCAAGATATATAAGGAGCGTATAAAGATATGGCATGGAAAACACATTCTAAGAAGAGAGTTTGAAATTGGCCAAAAGTATTACTAAATAACTCTCATCTTAAACTGTTTCCTACTAAGTTACAATCCAGATGTTTAGGTCCTTTCACTGTCACAAGGATACTTCCATATGGGGCAGTTGAAGTTGCTAATGACACCAACGGAACATTTAAAGTGAATAGTCAATGTCTAAAGCCATACTTTGAAGGAAGATATGATAAGCAAAAGTTCACATTGGACTTGAAAAAACCAGCTTAAAGAAAGAGGTAGTCAAGCTGAAGACTATAAATCAGAACTACTTCCTCATCCCTTTGCTTTTAGGCTTTTTAATCTAGCTTAGTTTGTTTTAATTTTTCCTTTTGTTTCAATTTTTTTATGTGCCTACTAATAGTTTGGTCAAATCTTGTCCACCAGAAAAGGAGAATGGTTCACTTCAGAGGAGAAAGTTGAATTCATGAGAAATAGACAATTTAAACTTTCTTTGTTCTCTTCGCATTTAGCTTAGGTGTTGTTTTATTTTATCCATTTGGATAGATTTTTTAGCTATAGTTTGATGTTTCTATTACAGAAGGAAGAACTTGATTCAGATTGACCATAGAAGTTTCATGAGATTGCAGATTATGTGTCAAGTATCAAAATTGTCAGAAATTTACAAAGGATGCTAATAAATTTTAGAAAAAGAGGATTGGAATATACTTCATTCAGGGAAGCTCTTAAACTTAAACTTCTTTCATATTTCACATTGAGGACAATGTTTGATTTAATTTTAGGGGTATTTGGGGAGTTACATTTAGATTTACAACTAAGACTTCAGATTTGCATTCAATTTTGGAATTTTTTTTTTCAAATTTGGGTATAAATTTTCTTTATGAGCATCTCTTTTGATAACTTAGCTAAAGAAATCCAAGACCAAACTATGTTACATTTCTGAAATTGAGTAGGATGGATTCTCTTTTAATGATCAAGTGATATATACTGAGTTTTTTATTACCATTGCACATTATTGAGAAAGAAGAATAGGTGTTACCTTGTGAGATTCTTATGATAAGTCCTTCTTTTCATGATTGATGAAAATTTCAATTAGCACATTATGTTAAGATCATGCAAAGTGTATGCAGATTAGTGATGATGTTGTGAATTCAGTAACATATTCCGGTTGACACAAGCATGCTAGAACTTATTTGATTATTCCTCGAGGCAAAATCCTAGAGAACATGTTTACTTGGAAATGATTCAGGCATTCTTTGATTAGTTTGAGCCTTTTAAGCTAACCTAGTATATTCACTATCACTAGTTTCCCCATTGAGCTTTAATGAGAGAATGGCACATGCAAAGTATGTTCAATTTTTCCTTCTTTAGCCTCATCATTCAACCCTTTTCAGCTTCAAAAACCATGATTGACCTATTAAGAGATGTAGTCTAAACACAAGATTGTAGAGAGGTGCATGAGTAAATAAGAAGATAAGTTTGGGGGAGTTAAAGAGAAGAATGCTAAAAGAAGAGGAAAAAGGGAAAAAAGGAAAAAAATCAATAAAGATTTATCCTTCAATTGGGGGGATCATATCTCCATGAACTCAACAGAAAATAAGTTTGGAGATATGGTAATAATGCAGCCCATTATTAGGGGGATCACATCCTAATGAAAGTAAAAGAAATAAGTCTAGGGTGTAGTAGTAATACAGCTCATAAAACAGATAAAACCCTAAACAAAAAGTTAAGAGGTTGAATATTCATGTAACATGCAGATATGATCTCTTACTTTGTGTATTCTTATTCCCTTTTCTTATTAGCTAAACCCAAGGCCCTATTACAAGCTTAACAAAGACCTATTGATCTAAGTGAATAGAGTTTTCTACATTAGTAGAGAGGGATTATGAAAAGTAAGCTTATGAAGTATTTTGTGAAGATCATAAAAATCACTGGTCTTCACATTATTGACTGAAAAATGTGGACATAGTATGAAATCGACACTGCACACACATACATTTTCATTTCATGAAAGGATTGAAAAAGCATGGGGTTCATGGGATTACTTGGAAAGTACCTTGAGTGATTTCTAAGATATATGCACATGTGTAATTTGTCTAGCATGTTACTGATTGTTTGAAAGAGATTTTCCTAATTGATTCAAGAGTTAAGATTGTCATTTTGGTCGAGGATGATCAAAATCTAAGTTTGGAGGTATTTAATAAGCTCATAATATATCATATTTTTTATATCTAAATTCACATGTTTAAGATCTTCTTTTAATATTTTTCAGTGGATATTGCACTTAATAGAGTTTGTCTTATTGATATGTAAAATGAAACTGAAGATTACAAAATATGTTACTTTAAAGCAGTTTCTGAGACTGATGGAGGCATATTTGGAAAATTTATTCAACATGAAAGTTTTATCATTTATTATTATCTTTCCAATGAAATAAAAATTATATGATTATGAATTTATATGAGAAAGTTATGGCTAAAATAGTGCAATTTTCTATAGAGCTTTACATTCGTCTGCTACTTCATCTGATAGAAGGCATCACTTTGAAGGCTTACACTCATAAAATATGGATGATTTAGACAAAGTGATCAACATAAAAGTTATAGCCCATAAAATTATCTATCTAATGAAAAAAAATGGACTAGTTCTAAATTTTTACGAGAAAGTTCTGATCAAAACAGTGATACTCTCTCCAAAAATTTTCTAAGCAGAATTTTTACTCCGAAGTTCACCGATACAAAAGGTGGTACTTTGAGGGCCCATGACTCAAAATATAAGCAGAATCAGGAAAAGTAATTAACATGAAAGTTGTAGATTTTTAAATTATCTATCTAATATAATAAAATCACTTAGTTTGGAGTTCATATGAGCACGTTATGATGATTCTACTAAAACTACTCTGGAACATTAAAAACTTTGAAGCAGATTTTTGTTCCGAAGTTCATTTCAGAGAACTCCAAAGCAATGATTTTTTCTATGAAGTTCACTTTAGAGAACTCTAAAGCAAAACAAAAATCTCTAAAGGAATGATTTTTTCTCTAAAGTTCACTTCAAAGAACTCTGAAGCAAAATAAAAATCTCTTAAGCAATGATTTTTTCTCCGAAGTTCACTTCAGAGAACTTCGAAGCAAAATAGAAATCTCCAAAGCAATGATTTTTTCTTCAAAGTTCACTTCAAAGAACTCCGAAGTAGAACAAAAATCTCCAAAGCAACAATTGTTTCTCCAAAGTTCACTTCAGAGAACTTCGAAACAAGAATTTAAATTTCTGCTCGATTTTCATGCCTCCAAAGCAGCCTAACAAGAAATAAAGTTTGAAATTAAAGCTTGGAATTGGAAGTACACAAATTTAGTTATTCTTTCATGCATCAGATGTTTCTATCCAAACTATGATCAGTAATTACAATCATCTAAGATATTTTTAAAGCAATTTCCTTTACATACATTGTTGAAATTTTTAGAAGTTGTTGCAATTTGTGGTAGGTAGAAAATACAGAGTTATTTTTAGAAGATGATTATGGTGCATAAAGGAATTGCAATTCATGGAGGAATTATAATAAGACCTAGCTGCTTGGGTTATTTAAGGACACCCAGGAGTTCAGATTGGAGAGGAGAGTGGAGCATAGATAGAGAGTTGGGCGAGGAGAAGAGTTTAGAGCAAGAAGATCATTGGAGAAAGCCGCTACAACCTGAATATTCTATTTTCTTTCTAGTTCATCTTTTATTGTTGAATCAACATTTAATATTGGATTATGATGATGTTTATCAATTATTTTGTTGATTTTAATTCTAATATGATATTCTAAATTTTTATTATCTAGGATTAAGTGGATCCTAGCAATGAAGTTTCTGTTAATGTTTGATTTTTGAGTTAAATTATCTTCTTCCTCATTTTTCTTCTTTTCTAAGCTTAATGCATGTATGTGCTTAGCTACCATATGCATGAACTGAGATTCTTAATTTATACTCGAGAGAGGTGAATTACAAGTAGACTCTTGAATTGAAGAAAATATGATGCAATGAAGTCTAAAGATAGCCATTGTACATGTGCAATCCGTGTGAATATGACCTTGCAAGAGAATATGTTACACTCAGATGCTTAAGCTAAATGAGTTTATTCATTTGGATTTGCATGGAGACATAGTAAATCACTTTAATAGGCACACCTATCATAACACTTGAGAAAGGGTGGTAGATACTTTAGTGCATCCGATGGACAATGAGAGAATGATGATTTACTCAATACAATTCATCAATACAAGTAGATTTGCTAGGTGAAGTTGAATTCCTAAAATATTTCATCTATTGGTATTTCTTCTTTTGCTCTTACAATTTGTCAACTTTATTGTTTATTCAAATTTAGTTCTTATATCATCTACTGAATTTCATTCAATCGATTATTACTGATTTGATACAAGTTTAGTACTTAGTGTGTAACAACTTACTTCATCATGGGAACGATACTCAACTTACCTCATCTATATTAATTGTTATCATGTATACTTGCATGAGAGCCAACAACATGTTTAAAATACTTGAACATAATTTGAAAATTTTGATTATCACATTCAGACTTTCTAACATGCTCCAGCATTAAATTTCTGAAATCACTTGTCTCTAAAATGTATCAAATTCTTCATTTGGAATCTACGCCTTCTAAGTTGTTTCTACATATAAGATCTTGATAAAATTTCATTCAAAATTTACTTAAATCATTAATCAAGTTTTGTTTGTCATCAAAATTTCACACCTCGCATTCCGAGGCACAACTTATTATTTTGCACTGTATTTCACCTCGATTTACTCACTTTTAGGGTGGGGATGCTTGAATGAATAATGTCTATCCTAGAAAATGAGCTACTGGTGATGTGTCTGTAAAGGATGCTAGAATTATGTGGGCATTGAAGAATAAGAGAAAAATGAATCTAGCCAAATTAATGCTAGACCACATTCATTTAATCAAGAGCACCACAAGATTTCCCCTACCCTATGGAATGGCTCTGACCAAGCTAATGAGGCAAGTGGGAGTAAATTTCTCAAATGAAATTGAAGAACTCCCAAGAAATATAGACACATTAGATGAGAAGACTTTGAAAAGGATGGGCTTTAAGCCAACAACACAAGGCTGGATCACTAAAAAACCCAGAAGAATAACTCAATTAAAGGGATCCAAACCTAATGAAAGAACAAAATGTGGAGAAGTCACAGAACAGGTCATAGAAACAAGGCAAGAACTCTCCTCACATGCTGAAGAAGAATGAATAGAAAGATAAGAAATCATGAATTCACCAACAAAAGCAAGAAAAGAATTCTCCAGCAAAGAAGATCAATCTGAAACTGAGAGAAGAGAAGAAGTTCCAAGAGAGGAACAAAGAACTATCAGAGAAGAAGCGTTAGAGGAAACTTTAAGACCCATCTCACACTCCCATCAGATCCCCATCACCCATTGGACCCATTCCTTCTCATCAACCATCCACAACAAACCAATTCATCAATTCCCACTACACAACCCATCCCACAACACCTAGAAGATAGGCAGACAATGATTGAATACTATATGTCTATTCTAGCTATTCAAATGAATAGAATGGATTATAATCTTAGCACTGCCATGTCATCCATGATCTTGAGAGTTGATAAGATTAACTAAAGACTTGACCCTCTAAAATCTCTAGTAGAGTCACTCAGAGGTCAAGCCTATCATCCTCATGTCTCTCCACCTCCAACTCATTACTCTTTACCTCCACATCACTTCTCTCCAGTCAGAACCAACCCCTACAATTCTAGAGGTTGTACAACCTTTGAGTCAACCTACTGACATCACTTCCTCTCCTCCTCCAGCACAGTAGCCATTATTGAAGTCTTTCCAAACCTGCCTAAGGGTTACCTTTCCAATCCTCATAGACCCATTGTCAAACATGGAAAGTACTTCACAATTCCACTTCATAGAATTCATTTTCTTCCTCCAGGACCATCCATCTTTTTGGACTGGACTTGGATGGATTTTATTAGATCAGGAGAAGTAATCCATGAATGGATTGAGGAAATTCCACCAAAATGGAACACACCTTTAAATCGTCCAGAGTGGAGAAGACCTCCCACTCCTCCAAAAACTCCACCATAAAGTCCTTCACACTCTCCTCCAAGAATAGTTGTTGATAAGCCTGATATTCTTCTTCGTGTATTCAATCCAATCAAGATGACATTTTCTGAGTTAGAGAGTAAATCCAAAATCAATTTTGAAGTTGCTAGAATGTTTCTCTCTCAATCCATCATTCTATCTCCTCAAGAATTTTCATTCTCAAAACTTGAGAATCCTAACATTCTGAATAAGATTCAACTCCTCCCAAATTCTCCATTGACTCCCAAGGGCCACAAAATCCAAATTCATGATAGAGAATCAATTATCCAAAATTATTCTGAGAAACTTCTCCATTTACTCCCAAGTTCAAAGAAACCAAGAATCAAATTTCCATCTCCCTCAGAACCTCATCAACTATTCATCATCACT
The DNA here is from genome assembly GCA_036873735.1 of Pouteria campechiana. NCBI lineage: Eukaryota > Viridiplantae > Streptophyta > Magnoliopsida > Ericales > Sapotaceae > Pouteria > Pouteria campechiana. Next base: position 708,718 of record JAYJMB010000007.1, read on the forward strand.
AAGGAAGAATTCTTAATCTACAAATCTACCAATCTAGAGGCAACTGCTGACAATCTCTCTCTCCCTTATCCTCAGCTCAGTGATACCTACATAGGATAAGGCAGATATAGTCACAACCAGCCCCCTTACTAAAACCAAAAACTTCACCACCACCTTATACTAGTACCAAAACCAAAAAGCCTCATACAATCCGAAAACTAAAACCAACACTAAAACCATTATCTTCTACACCCTCATCTCAACCATCATCTTCCAAACCCAAGAGGAAGCCAAAGATTCCACCTCCAGGAATACAAAAAGGCTCCTCTCTCCAGAATCGCCATGTACTACCAAGAGTATACATCTAGGATGAATATAAACACAGAAAACCTCTTAAAAGGGCTTCCCGCAGTCTTTCCTGAGTTGCTAGACGCAGAATTTCAAGAGCGCATTGACTTCATCTGTGTTTCAAACTATGGACCCATTGCATACACCCATGAACCTACATCAGCAATCCCAAAGGATCCATTTTTTATAACACCTCCTCCACCAAAAAGACCTAGATCATCTCCCAAAACAACCAAGTCCTCTCCTACATCATCATCCTCTCAACCCAAGCCCCCTCTTCCACCTCACAAAGATTTCTTTCCTAAAACCTATAAGAGAAAATCCAAACCATCTCGCTGACACAGTTGCCTTTTGCATTTTTCTCTCCAATGTAATTTCTTTACTTTATGTAAAGAATCTTGACTCTAAGCATATGTTGTATCTGCAAATTTTTGGTCAATGATAAGTTCTATATGTATGCACTTTGGGCATGACTGGTTATGGATATTCATGATTATTTCTTTTCACCTTTTTGTTTATGATAAAAAGGGGGAGAAAAATTGAATGTATAAATTTTTGTTTATAAAATGCAGTTGAAAGTTATTTGCACCCATTAAGGGGGAGCCGCACTGAATTATAAAAAATTTTATTAAAATTCTTGCAATTAAGTTGCTTTAAGTTTATTGTTAGACACATTTTGAAAGATATATCACTCAATGTTTTTTCATAATCAAAAAGGGGGAGAATGTTGTACATACTATCTTAAATAGCTTGATTTTGATGATGAACATTCTTAACGAAGTATGTTTTAATGATGAGCAAAGGCATGAGTGAAACATTAAGGTACTAATAATTCATTCACAACCATTTTGCAAAAATGTCTTCAAACTTAACTTGAGAATAATCTTCATGATGATCAAAGGAAGAAACCAAGTAAATGCTCATGAAAATTAAGTATACAAATTACATATATACTTAAAATGAGAAAATAGAAAGTTTAAAGTCTTCAAGGAAAGCCTTCAGAGTCATCATGGTATGCTTCAAAATCAACAAGAAAGCCTTCGGGGTCGTCATGATATACTTAAGAATCCTCAAGAATACTTTGGAGTCTTTAAAACACTTTTGGAGTCAACAAGACATGCTTCGCGGTCTTCAAGCATACTTCGGAACTAATCAGACACGCTTCAGAGTCATGAAGATATGCTTCGGAGTCATGAAGATATACTTCAAAGTTAACCAGATATGCTTCGGAGTCATGAAGATATACTTCGGAGTTAACCAGACATGCTTCAAAATCATCAAGGTATGCTTCAGAGTTAATAAATATACTTTAGAGTTAGCAAGCAAATTTCAGAGTTGTCAAACCTTACTGTGTAGTCACCCTTTCTGAAGCATCAAAAGTTCAGAGAATCCGAACTCTATTCTTCAAAGAACTGTCACAAGTAAAAGGGTCTTCTGCCACTTCAGAGAAACTAAAGTCAGTTCTTCAGCACATTCAAAATCACTTCTCTAACACATTGACTATTCACTCGCCACTTTGGAGGAACTGAAGAAGTTACTTCGGAGCATCTAATACTCATGTGAACGTTAAGTGAAGAAAAGTAAGCGACAAAGTGGCAGACCAATACCAAATTGTTGCAATGTCAGAAATCAGACAAAATATGAGATGAAGAAAATATTTTGTGAACGTTTGAAAGTCTACAAAAGTCAACAACAGAAATATTTCCTAGCCTATAAAAGAGGCATTTAGAAATATAGAACATATACTAAAAATACAAAAAGTTAAAGTTTTGAGCATTTAAAATCTTTCTTCAAAATTAAACTCCAATGGCAATAACTCTGTTAGAGCTTTCAAAGTCTAAACTGCTTCTCAATCAAGGAGTTTGAATCTCTTATTCTTCTTCCTTACTTATTCACTTAAAGTTTTTGAATTTATGTACAAGTCTGCCGAAGTAAGAGGCATTAATCTATACACTAGTTTTTAGTATTTGTTAACACAAGCAAAGTGCTTGGTGTTTATGTATTAAGATAAGCAAGTAGGAAACTTGCTAAAAGCATAAAAGTTTGTTGGTGAGCTTTGAAAATCAACAAGTTGTAAAAGTTTCTTGTTACCTTGGAAAACCATTAAGTTAGTTAGTGAACTTGTAAGAAAATGAATGTGTATTTGATCAGGTTGATCAAGGTGTTAGTGGAACCTGAGATCAGTAGAGTAAACTGACTCAGAGAAGTGGTGTAGGAACTCAGGAAGGGCCAAACCACTATAAAAATCTTATGCTGCGTGTTATGCAATGTATTCTATTTATCTATTTAGCACTTTGATCTTTTGTTTTGGCCAAAAATTTTAAAAGCTCAATTCCCTTCCCCCCCCCCCTCTGAGCTACCATTGTGTAAGGGACCAACACATACAATTGGAAATAGCCTACTTACGTCAAGGAAAGTAATTACAAAGTCTTTAAATCACACCTTACTCCTAAATTAAGGTCCAATGGATCCTACAAACAATACATACATCACTTTGGACATTCACAAACAACTACATAGAAATCCAACTCAACTACATACATTTCTAAGTGAATTTACCCATCCATTACCGACATTTAGGGTTTATATTATCATTTTCCACATATCATCACTCATTGCATAATTTGGTAAACTTGTAGGCACTGAAAACAACCTCAGTGCATCAATACTAACTTAATCTATTAGGGTTTCAAAAATCTAGGATAGTCCCTTTTTTAGTATACCAAATGGTGGATTTTAACTCATCACTCGATAGCAAAACTTATAATAATTCAAGGGCATTATCCTAGCTAATTATGCTAACAATTCATTCACTAATTCAAGCCAAACAAATCCATTTATAGTTGGCACAAACACACCATATTGCTGCCCACTTCTAGGGTGATTTTCAAGATGCATTTCAATTGAGAATTTCACCCTATGCATTACCATAGCTGCCCCATCTTTTAATCATTCTTTTAACCATGAATTTAAACCAATAATACTCTATTTTACTACTCATTTCATAGTTAACTAAGTTCTTAATCAAATACCCCAAATCCACTTGGTTTCCCATTGAGAAATTTCCTCAAACACTTGATAGACATGCATTGTTTGAAATTTTCAACAACAAATAATTTGTTTAACATAAATCCCCCATCAAACAATCTATTTAAAACTAATTAAGCATCATAATAACAATTTAAATTAATTAATTAAATCCTAAATCCATCACATAGGCTGCCCTTCCATCCTACATGGTTTCATTTAGACGAGTCATCAAGCAATTCACATATTCGATTCTAATTTGCAATTTTCAGCTATATGCAACATGTAAAACCTAATTCCAACCATATACATTCATAATTTGGTTTAATTAACACCATATTGTCATCATAAACAAGGTAATTAATCACCAAAATTTATTTTACAATCTGCCCATGCACCATTCATTCCCAAATAACTTCTCATTGGTGCATTACATCAAACAACTTGCATACATGACTTAAGAGCATAATTTCAGCAATAATTAATTATTTCTTAGCATAATTAATGTTATGCAATCATCAATTAAGCATCACATACACTTCATACATCATAACAGCCCAAACATGCCCTAATCTATGATCACATCCCATCGTATTACTGTCCATTTTTGTGGACAGCAAAAATTGGGATTTTTCACACCCAAAACTTCTTCAAACTTGTTGAACCTCCAAGTAATCAAGCATATTTGGCCCTTAAATCCCACCCACAGATCATAGATTGCTTCCTTAAAACAAAATTAAGAAAATAGAATTGGGGAAAATGATTTACCTCAATTATAAAGTTTGATTTGGACCTCTAAATCATGTTTCCTCCTTAGATCTTCAATTTTCATGATTTGCAGTAGCTAATTAAGACAAAAAACCAAGTTCCCACCTTAAAACATGTCCAAAGATAGTTAATTTGGACAAAAATTTGGAGTTTTTCAAGGTGGATTCAATGGTAATGGAGGACATGATGGGGCTACAATGGGGAGGCTCTTGGTTAGGTCGTGAATGGGAGAGAGGGAGAAGGCGTGGGTGTTAGTGTAAATGCATAGTTTTGATAATAAACAGACCTCGATTAAGTTGTACTAATAAATATTTGTCAAGTGCTTAAGTATGTAGAAACAGGTTACAAAAGCATAAAGATGTGCAAATGAAGTTTAATATTTCAAAAAAAAATAGGAGAAGAAAATAGGAGCTTCAAATCTTATTGATAGTTAGATGCATCAGATAAATGAAAAACTCAAGACAAAGATGAAGTAACAGATTGATCATTCGTGCCATAAGGACTTGTCCAAAGTATGTCATATTGACTACTCGAGCAAAGCTAAAGATGAAGTTGCAATCAAAATTCTGCTCATCCGTAATTTGAAGATCACCCAAATTACTTATAGACAAAGTAGAGTGAAGTAAAAGTTCATTTGAAACTTCAAGACAGATGCCTTGGACAAATGCATAGGGCTACAAATAAACTAGAATAGAAAGGAACTTCATCCAAAGACTTAAGGCAGAAACTCTAGACAAATGTAGAAGACAAAGACTAGCTTTAAGCAAAGTAACGATTCAGTGAGTTTGTCCAAAATTTACTTCGAGTAAATGGGATGAAGCATGGAACAAAGCAGAATGAACAAAATTCATTCGATCGAGAATGGCTAAGCAGAGTTTTTCCTAAATTCACTTCGGACAAAGTAACGGTTTAGTGGGTTTGTCTGAAACTTACTTCGGGTAAATGGAATGAAGCACTGGACAAACTAAATTGGGAGAATTCACCCAAACTTAATGCCTTCTTCCTAAAATGTGAAACAGACAGTGTTGTAGACATTCCCTCGCCCGATATTTGCCGATAGTAGAAATTCATCTTCTCACTCAAGGTAAGGACAATGCCATAGGCATTCCAACTAATGATAATTAATTAAGGAGAGAGCGATTTCAAAAGTGCTAATCAGAATGGTCTTCTATAATTAATGGAGGTCACTTATGACCAATGGCTGGAATTGAAAGCAGATATAAATGGAGTAAAGTTGGACAAAAGAAACAACTTTGAGAGGAAGAAATATAGATTGCTCATTATGTTTAGAACTACAACCTTCATTCATCTTTCAATTGAGCTGAGAGCCTTCACACTTAAACCTTCTGCATCATCTCTAAAAGGCCTCCAACTACCTTCTAGGAAGATCATTTATTTACACATTTAAAACTTTAGATTCTTCCCCTAAGCTTACAATGAGATACTTGTAAAGTGTACTTAAACTTTCACATCCTTTTATCTCTATAATTGCTTTGAGATGGTAAGTGTTGACTAGGCTTAAGAAGAGCTATGACTGTCTGAGCGCAGACAGGAGCTATCTGGTTTACACCCACTAGAGCTAGAATCTAGAAGAGTGTTGGGTGTACTAGTTTCCTCCCCATAGAGCTAGAACCTAGAAGAATACTGGGTGAACTGGTTTATGCCCCCTAGAGCTGAAATCTAGAAGAGTGTTAGGTACACTAGTTTCATAATCATATTTTTGGACAAAACCCCCAAATACTATTCACATAGGTTATTGTTCATATCAAGGGTAAATAAAAAATCACATTTTCCAAGTCTAATTATTGAAACAACATTTAAATCACATAATTAATCCAGTTCCCCATGAATTCCAAAGAAAAATCTCATCATTTTTACTCCCATGTTATTGTTCACAAGTGGGTTGAAATCCTAGCAAACCAAATTTCTGATTTGTCATGCCCAAATCACCATAATCAATCCATAAAATCATTTCTCCCATAATTATTACATTAATTATATATCAAAATCTCCCTAAAAATCATTGTTTATGGAATCTACAGAACCCTAGCTAAGTAAAAACAAAAAATTGATTGGGGAAAACAAACTTGCCATGAAATTCAAGCATGGCTTCCATTCCAAAGCATGAATCCGTCACCAAATCTTCAAGAACCCACCATGGGTTACATCTAACATGACTTTTCACCTTTTTCCACCAGCTTAATTGCAAGAACTTAGGCTTGGATGGATGATGATTGGATTACACCTCTAAATCTACTTAGATTTTAGCCAAAAGGGCAAGGAATCAATCCTCAGAGGGGCTGGGATAATAGGTTAGGGCATTGGGGAAGAAGAGAAGGAAGAAAATAAAATAAAATGGGCTGAAGAAGCCCTTAAAAGTTGATTTTTCGGTGGTCCAACGCGTGATCGAAAAACAGATGTCGTGATGTTTGATTGGGAGCCACAACGCTTGCCTACTAGATGCCAAATGTCACAACTCTTGCTCAGCCACCGTGACGCTCACCTGCCCACCACTTAG
>JAYJMB010000007.1:715457-725877 GCA_036873735.1 Pouteria campechiana
GTGGCGCTCGTCTAGATGCCGTGGCGATCACCCTGTCGGATGCCTGTTCACCCTGTTTTTCTTCATTTTTCTTTATATTTTCTTTTTCCTTTCATTTATAATTATTTTCCCACATCATAATGATAAAAATGTATATCTTTACACCTTGAAATAGCTAGATCAAGTCATATATTGGCCGCCCCATCCATATGTATATCCAACTTCCACCATGATCGTTCCACACTTAATGGCTTGATAAATTTCAAATTTTCTAATCAGTTCACATTCATTATAACCTTAGCAATATTTCACAACACTTTTCATATTTCAACACTTTGAGCATTACACTCTTCTATATCAGCTTTAGTTGGCTTACACCATGCTCCCAAAACTCTTCTAAACTCCAGCTCTAGGGGGCATAAACTAGTGCACCCACTCTTCAAGATTCCAGCTTTGGGGGGGTTAATTGGATTAGCAGTTTGATTAACACGTTATTAAAGTAAATTTAATGTTAATTATGCTATGGGTTCATTATATGTAGCTAGGAGTGAAATCCCCTAATCCATGTTGATTGAGAAACTTACAACTAAGTGATGTTCACAAGGTCTTTGATGAAATGAATTAATGAGAAACCATATGTGATTGATTAATCCTATTGTGGCATGAATTGGGTATGAATAAAACATGAAAATAGTGTATTTAAATGCATGATTACAAAGGAAATTAAGTCTAATAGTCTTGTGGCTAATGTTAAAGTCCAATTATATACTTCAGACATGTGTAGACTTATAAATAAATTAATTACAGTATTGGAACATTGTATTTCATTGTATTAATAAGAATTAGTTATGTGGATTGGATTGTGATTCATATGTTATGTATAGGACCAATTGAGTGTGGATTTGGGAAGCTAAGCTTGAGAAACTAATATAACACCCCACCCTCCCAAGGCTGTTATTCCATTTTACACTGCAAATACACTATGATTATACCATGATTTTCCCACTTCCAGAGTGGTGTTGCTTTGATACCATTTTCTAATTTATCTAATTTCTAATGGGATTTCTACTAAACATTCAATAGAGTTTCCCTTAAAATATCAAGATTAGAATCTGATATACATCATATATCAACATAATAATTGAATTAATAAACATAAAATAATAATCTAAATTGACCCATTTTATCCATAGCCCAAGACCTGTATTACACCATGATGGCACTACACCTTAGGGAAAACATATCATATTATCATAATATTATACATCATTTTCTAAGACATGCCAATTCATTTCTTTAATACATCAATTATAATTTTACACAATTATACAAATTCACATTTCACAGTTATATAATGGTATTTTTTTTTCCCGATAATACATCATACCATCCATAAGTCTTCAGTCTTTCTTACAAATCTTTTACTTGACCTGTCAACTAAAAATTTAAACAAGAAGGCCTGAGTCCTGGCAACTCAGTAAGTAGGCACAAATAATAAATAATAAAATAATCAATTCACAATTTACAAAATTTGATCCAATCATGATCATAGACATAATACACCAATCATACTCTGAGGACCATATCCTCATTATTCCAATCCAATAATCAGGAGATGACACTCATCTCCTACCTTTGACTAGACATTTGATCCTCAAAGAATAACTCTACTACTCAATCATCCATCTCATTTCAAATCAATCTTAAACTTTAACATATACAAAGGGATATTCTCTATCCTGCATATTAGACATTCATTTCGAACCAAAATATCAATTAATTCAATACAAGGGATACTCATCATCCCACAAATTTTGAACAAAGATGGGATATCTATTATCCATAGCCAAACATATAAGCCTAGAATCAAATCAATGGGATATTCCAATTATACAATCAACCAAAATAGGGGGCAACTACTTACCTTAGGCCTTTAGCTCAAAATCAATTTTCTCCAGCTCTATCTTTTCATACTTCTCAGATAATCCTGTATAGGGCCACAATCCTATTTAATTAACCATTTATAATCATGTACTCAATAAATCATATTAACACTTCTTTCATAGCTAATTATAGGCTATGATCATCATACATGTGATAAACATCAATTAAACTAGCATTTTCCAACAGGGCATCACAAGAATTCTTCATTTCCTATTACATTTATCTTGTAATTAATATAATTAATATTTAAATATCATTAAAATGACTTAATTAGGCCTTTCATTCAATCACTTCATGGCTCACATAGCCCATGTTGGTCTCGTAGGTTACTGTAAAACCAAAGAGGGGAGGGGTCAATTGGGTTCTTAAAAATTATTTCTCAGTCCCTTTAGGATTACTTTTCCCTCTAGTAATCAACCACTCGAACACAAAATAAATAAGACATAATGATTTTTATAGTGGTTCGAGTAAACACTCTACTCCAATCTTCCAAGATCACTTTTCTCTTAGTGTTTTGGGTTCTACTATTCCCAATAGCAAAAATACAATAGTATCCCTAACACTCTTCTAAATTATAGCTCTAGGGGGCATAAACACAATGCTACTAGCATTTTTCTAGATTTCAGCTCTAGGAGGTGTAAACAAATAGCTCTTGTCCACACTTATACAGTCATAGCTCTTCTTGAGTCTAGTCTAAAATACTAGCTCAAGGGACAAAAAATGAATATCAGAAGTTTAAGCATGGGAATTTCTCAGCAAGCAGAGGGGAAAGTTTTTTGAAAGTTGAATGCAGAAGTAAACGATCTTCCTAATGGTAATTGAGAGCCTTTAAGGAAAGTTGAGAAAGGTTTTAATGTAAGGCTCTTGACTCTTGAAGGATTGTAGAAGGTTAAGCTCAGATTAGTAAATGCTCTCAAGAAGGTTTGAATGATTTTCTCAATTGCATTGTTATTTCCTTCTGCTCCAATGATGTTTCATTTATAGCTACTTTGAATTCTAGTTATTGGTGGTAGGTGAGCTCTATTGATAATAGAAGATAATTTGATTGGTGCATTTTGAATCTTCTGCCTTCTGCTTATTCCTCATATGTTGTAATGCCTGCAGCGCCAACCTTGGAGAAGATGATTTCAGGTTTCTCAATAAGCTCTGGTCAAGGTATTGCTGCATTGGCTGCTACTTTCACCAATATAGAAATATTATTACTAATGTTGGGCAAAAACTAATGATTCATTTTGACCGTTGCTAATCTTTTACTTATGATAGATGAAGTATCTGTCCAGTTGTCCATAAGACAAAGTTTCTTCGTCTGTTGCATCGTAGAGACATAAATATCTTATTGCTTTAGAGCTTTGCCTATTGAATTTGTCTATTTGTAAGTAACCAATAAAGTATTAGATTGCAGATAAGTTTTCTTCACACCTTCCTCTGATGAATATTTCTCCACTTTGTCTGTTGACAGCAGATGATCACTGAAAAATTCTTTGTTCTGCCAGACACTCCTTACTTCTTCTACTTTGTCTGTCAACAGCAAACGATCATTGGCTTACTTGTGAAAAAGAAGTTTCTATTCTGTAATACGATTCTTGCTTCTCTACTTTATCTATTGATGGTAAATGAAGTCTTTTGCTCTGCTGAAAAGATCTTCACTTCTTCCACCTTTGTCTGTTGATAGCAAATAAAATCTTTTATTCTGCTAAAAAGATCTCGACTTCTTTCACCTTTGTCTGTTCTTATCAGACAATTATTAGTAAAAACTGCGGCTTGCTTATGATAGACAAACTCTGTGATAAACATATTCTCTTACATCCGTCGAATGTAATTTTTCATTTTGACAGATGAATGGAAAGTAGTCGAGTCCTTTTTATTCATGCTTTGTCTATTATGACACTTTGTCTTTTGCTTCTTTACTTGCTCAAGCCTTGTCGCGATGAAATATGTTTTCTGTGCTCATTTATCTTTAAAACCTGCAACTTGATTCTGCATGCTAAAACTTGATAACAACCATTACTACATAATCTTTAATCAAGTTTTGTTTGTCATCGAGACCATGCATTCATGTCAACATTCTCCCCCTTTTTGATGATGACAAAACTTGATTAAAAATTAGCTCATAAAAGATAATCTCCCACTGAATGTATGCAGATAAAAATGTTTGCAATGTTTAAACATTCCATAAGTTGCCATCTTCCAATGTTTCCTTATCTTATTTTATATGTATTCTCCCTCTAATTTATTAAGTATTTATGCAGTTTATATTTCTTGTTTGAGATAATTTACATATTCCTTCTCCCCCTTTTTGTCATAAGCAAAAACATGTACCTCCTCCTGGTAAGGTACACACACAAATAGAAGTAGCCAGAAAATAATGATAAGATTTGTTGTTATTTTAGTACAAAAGGTGATACAAAGTAGATTGGCCTAGACATAAACATTCTAAGTTTGGGGAGATGGAGAGAGAGATTGTTATTCAGGGGTTAAACAGATTGATTATGGGGACTATACAAGGTGGATGATGTGATTTTCCAAGAAAGGGAGAATAACTCGTGCTAAAAATAGAGTTAGATTTGATAACCATAGCTATAAGTTAATTTTAGCAAGAAAACAAGGTGTGCTTGACCTCGAAAAAAGATCTTCAAATGAAGTGTGAATAGGGCACTTGATTTGAATAAGTTACTTCATCTGAGACAAAGTTTAGTCTCAAGAAAGCATATTCAATATCGTACCTAATTCTCCTCTAATGTTGCAAAAGGTGTCTAAGGATAGTGGTTTAGTAAAAATATCAGCAAGTTGTGCATTGTGGGCACATATTTGAGACATATATCATGTTTCTCAATATGATCTCTAATAAAGTGGTGCCTAATTTCTATATGCTTAGTTCTTGAATGTGAAACAGGGTTCTTTGTCCACTAGTGTTATCATATTTAATGGGTATGTCTCTATAACTTAGTCCATAATCAAGAAGTTGTTGTTTCATTCACAATAATTGAGCGCAACAACTTCCAGCTGCTATATATTCAGCTTTTGCTATAGAGAGAGAGCAACACTAGCCTATTTTCTGAAGAACCATTATACTAAACTATTTCCTAGAAATTTATAGGTTTCACTAGTACGTCTTTTATCAACTTTATATCCTCCAAAATTAGTATTAGAATATCTGATGAATTCAAAGTCTATTCCTTTGGAATAATAAAGTCCTAGATGTGGTGTGTCAACCAGATACTTTAAAATTTATTTTACTACAATGAGTTATGATTCTCTAGGAATGGATTAGAGCACATAAGTATACACTAAAGAGAATATCTTATCTAGATGAAGTAAGATAAAGAAGAAATCCAATCATACTTTTATATTGTTTTTGATCTATGAGTTTACCTCTTTCATCTTTGTTCGGCCTTGTTGATGTGCTCAGAGTGCTTGCTGCTTTAACTTCTTCCATTTTGAACTTCTTTAACATCTTTCTAGTATATTTGGATTGGAAAATATAATTTTCATCATCTTTTTATTTGAGGAAGTAATTTAATTCTCCCATCATACTCATTTCAAATTCAGCCTGCATGATCTTTGAGAAATCTTGATAGAGTTTTTCATTAGTAGCTCCAAATATAATGTCATCCACATAAATTTGAACTATCAAGATATCTTTGTCAATATTTTTGATAAACAGAGTGGTGTCAACCTTTCCTTTCTTGAATTCATGATCACTTAAGAATTTGCTCAACCTTTCATACCAACCTCTTGGAGCTTGTCTTAAACCATATAATGCCTTGGTGAGCTTATAGACATTATTTGGTTGATCATTATTCTCAAAATTAGGAGGTTGATCTACATACACTTCTTTACTTAGATATCCATTCAAAAATATACTCTTTAGATCCATCTGAAATAACTTAAAGTTCTTATGAGATGCAATAGCGAGTAGCAATCTAATAGCTTCTAGCCTAGCTACAAGGGCATATGATTCTTCAAAATTAATTCCTTATTCTTGTGAGTACCCTTCAATAACTAATTGTGTCTTGTTTCTTACAACTAGCCCATTCTCATCCAGTTTATTTCTGAATACCCATTTAGTTCCAATTACATCAACATTTTCTAGTTTTGGAACTAGTTTTCATACTTTGTTTCTTTCAAATTAGTTTAACTCTTCTTGCATTGCTATAATTCAACTTTCATCATTTAAAGCTTGATCAATGTTAGCTAGTTCTATTGTAGATATGAAGGCATAATGACCATAAAAATTTTGCATAGACCTTCTTGTTTTGACACCACCATATACATTTTTCTATAATTTGCTTTCTAGGATGAGCAGTAATAAATCTCAAATCAGTAGGGAGTTGATAAGAAACATTACCTACTCTTATCTCTTCTTCATTTTCTGAACTTTGTATGTCATCATCATTGGTGTCATTTTCTTAATCCTTCAATTTGAGCTTCTTCATATTTGTTGCAACTTCATCTGCATCACTATCACTCTTCTTTCTTGGGATTATATTTGCTTCATTGAATTTAACATGTATAGATTCTCCTACAACCTATGTTTTCTTAATGTAGACCCTAAATGCTCTACTGTTGGAAGAGTAACAAGAAAGATAGCTTCATCGCTCTTTGGATCAAACTTTCCAAGATTATCTTTCTCATTGTTTAGCACATAGCATAAGCATCCACAAGGATGAAAATATGAGATTTTTGGTTTTCTTCCTTTCCAAAGCTCATATCGGGTTTTCTTTAAGATTGCTCTTATGGTAACCCTATTCAGTACATGACAAGCAGTACTATCTGCTTCTCCCCAGAGTCTTTTGGATAATTTACTTTCATTTAGCATGGTTCTTGCAATTTCTTGAATTGTCAGCTTCTTTCTTTCCACAACTCCATTTTGTTGAGGAGTTCTTGGGGGTGAGAAACTATGATGAATTCCTTTTTCATCACAAAAATCAATGAATCTTCTATTTTTGAATTCACCACCATGACCACTGTGGATGGATACAATGGACATTTATTTCTTATTTTGGACTAGCTTCAAAAAAGTATAAAACATTGAAAATGCTTCGTCTTTGCTAGTCAAGAGAATTACCAATGTAAATCTAGAGTAGTCATCCACTATCACATATACGTGTCTTTTTCCTCCAAGTGTGACTATGTCCAATGGTCCAAATAAATCCATATGCAATAATTCTAGAGGTCTAGATGTGGATAATCCATTCTTAGGGTGGAATGATACTTTGGTCTATTTTGACAATTCACAGGATTTGCATATTTGATTTTTGTCATAATTTAATTTTAGTAGACCAATCACGAGATCCTTTTTCCACAAAGACTTGATATTTGACATATTGATATGTCTCGTTCTCTTGTGTCATACCCATGGACCATCCTTGACTGCAGTTAAGTAATTTTCAACTATATCATCCAACTATACTAGATAAATATTTTCATGTCTTTTTCTACTAAATAGTAGATCATTGTCTATACTGAATACATTATATGCATTTGGTTCAAACACAACTTTGTGACCCTTGTCACATAATTAACTGATGCTTAGTAGATTATGTTTGAGTCCTTCTATATATAATATATCCTCTATGCATGCATTGAATAAGCCATAAATTTTACCTATTCCCTTAATGAGACCTTTATCATTGTTGCCGAATGCTATTGTTCCTCCATCCGTTGGCTTTAATTCTTTGAACTTTTTTTTATTCCCAGTCATATGTCTCAAACAACCACTATCCATGAATCATGCATTTTTTTTATGTAACTTTAAGACTTACCTATATTCAAAGTAAATCTTCTTCTTACCCTGTTGGTACCTAAGTAATGGATCCAATGATGTTGGTGGGAATCTGTGGTATAGGTGTGTGCTCATTCCTTGTGTTTACATCTCATTTTAGCAACTTTTGCTTGCATTTTTTGGCATAACAATCATACACTTTATGTCCAAATTTGTTGCAGAAATAGTAAATATTTGGGACTCTAACAGATGTAATATATTCCACTAGTTTCTTTATCCAGGGATAATTCATGAGTCTTCTAACGTTTGGACAGTTCTCTTTTTCTTCTGTGAGATTCATTCCCTTGGACCATCCAGCAAATTTTTATAAATTTTTATCCTCTGATTGTTCACAACTAAGTCCCTTTTTACTGGTTTGACCAGTCATTCTCATAAATTTGGCCATAGACTCTCTTGGATTGGAGAATTTACTTAGCATATTATTTAATATTTCTATTTCTTTCTTTAGATCTCCAACTTCCTTTTGTAGAGATAAATTCCTTTCTGTCAGACTGGAATTTACTTTTACAGTTGTGCCAAAGTGTCTTTTCTTTTAAGTAGATTTCTGACTAAGCGATTCAAACTCATTGAAGAGAGAGTTATATGACTGTTGTAATCATCAATTTTTTGCATTTAACACAAGTGCTATTTGAACTTGAAGAGTCAAAACTCTAAGAGTAGTAAGAGTTTATCTCTATTTTTAGGTCCGTTGTGCATTATTCTTTGATGGTGATTTTATCTGTTGAGTCATTCTCCATCTGGGCCATGCAACATAGTCTTGCAACATGTCCAACTTCATTGTCATCTTTCTCTATTGAGCTTGTTGCAGATGAGTCTTCATCATTCACGTACATTCGTCTGGCTTGGTTTCTTGAGGACTATTTGAAGTATTTCTTTTCTTTTCTATCGTCCTTATCATTTATGTTTACTTTTCCTTCATTAGGGCACTTAGGAGACATGTGTCCGATTCCTCCACATCTATAGCATGTAGGGAGATCCTTCTTTCTTTCAGTTATTTTCTTCTATTGTCTAGGTTGTTTCCTTGAGGTGTTGCATTTACTACTTCTTGCAAATCTTCTAAAATTTTTAACCAACATGGCCATATCATCTTCAGATTGTGATGCCGAATCACTGTTGATATCTTTGGTTACTTTTAGAGCAATACTCTTCTTTAGCTTTATTAGGTCATCTCTTTCGTTCTTGACTAGCTCATGTGACATCAATGAGCTGATACGATCGTCTACCAAAAGAGTATTCAGATCCTTTCTTCTTCTATTTCTATGATCTTCTGGTTCCATGAATCTGGTAGCGCTCTTAGTATCTTCATTCTTGTTGATAAGCTCATAATATATCATATTTTTTATATCTAAATTTGCATATTTAAAATCTTCTTTTAATATTTTTAGTGGATATTGCATTTAACAGAGTTTATTTTATTGATCTATAAAATGAAATTGTAGATTACAAAAGATATTACTTTAAAGCAATTTTTGGGATTGATGGAGGATATTTGGAAACTTTGTTCAATATGAAAGTTTTAGCCTTTTTTCTCATATTTCTAATGTATTAAAAATCATATGATTATGAATTTATATGAGAAAGTTATGGTTAAAATAGTATAACTATGTTTGGAGCTTCACATTTGTCTGCTACTTTATTTGACAGAAGGTGTCACTCTGAAGGCTCACATCTCATAGAAGATGGATGCTTCAGACAAAGTGATCAACATAAAAGTTATAGCCCCTAAAATTATTTATCTAAGGCAAAAATAATGGAGTAATTCTAAGTTCTTATGAGAAATTTATAATCAAAATAGTGGTACTCTCTCTAGAAAACTCCAAAGCAGACTTGGTGACTCTGAAGTTCACCAACACAGAAGGTGGTACTTTGAGGGCCTATGACTCAAAATGCAAGTAGAATTAGGAAAAGTAATTAACATGAAAGTTGGTGATATTGAAATTATATATCTAACCTAATAAAAATCACTTAATTTAGATTTCATATGAGAAAGTTATGATAATTCTACTAAAACTACTCTGGAACATCAAAAACTCTGAAGCAAAATTTTTACTCCAAAGTTCACTTTAGAGAACTCTAAAGCAATGTCTTTTACTCCGAAATTCACTTTAGAGAACTCTGAAGTAACATTTTTTACTCCAAAGTTCACTTCAGTAACTTCAAAGTTTACTTGCGTGCCTCCAAAGCAAACCAATAAGAAACAAAGTTTGAAATCAAAGTTTGGAATTAGAAGTGCACAAATTTAGTTGTTCTTCCATGTATCAGATGTTGCTGTCCAAACTATGATTAGTAACATATTTTTAGCAATGGGGTTCCGTAATGATCAGCACTTGCAATCATCTGAGTTATTTTTGGAAGCGAGTTTCTTTGCATATGTTGCTGAATTTGTAGAAGTTTTTGGAATGCATAAATTGTTACAATATTTGAAAGGGATCTTTTGGAAATCAATTGCGCAATATCTATTGTTGGAAATCGTATGGAATAACCTTTCTGGATGAAAAAGACAGAGTTATTTTTAGAAGAGGATTTCTGTGCTTAAGGGAGTTGCAATTCATGGAGGAGTGTTACTATAATCATGTTGTCTGGGTTATTTAAGGAGATATCTAGGGATGGAGCAAGAGGGGACCAGAGTGGAGCATAGACAGAGAGTTGGACGAGGAGAAGAGTTTAGAGCAAGAAGATCATTGGAGAAAGCCACTGCAACCTGAATATTCT
>JAYJMB010000007.1:725977-781182 GCA_036873735.1 Pouteria campechiana
TTTTTATAGTGGTTCAGCCCTATCCTTGGTACCTACCTTTAAGTCAGTCTCACTACTGCACTTGGGTTCCACTACACTTTAATAAGCTAACTTTGATGAAAAATACACTTGTTGGTTTTCCCAAGCTCACTAATAAACTCTTATAGTTTGGTTTTTAGAGCTCACCAAAACCTCTTACAATCTTTTCAGCAAGTCAACTTACTTGCTATAATCAATAAAAGATACACTACAAGCCCCTTGCTTCTAGTTACACAAACAAATAAAAAGTTCTACAAAAAAAATGCCTCTACTATAAGTAGATTGACAAACATTAACGTAGATATATTAAAGATAAAAATAGTTAAGAACATATAGTTCAAACTCTAGAAAAGTTGTTGTAGTTATGAGCTTTGAATGCTTGATTTAGAGTGCAGTGCATTAGAGTTGAAATCCTTGGAAGAAAAATTTTAATAAGTTGTAAATGTTGTTCTTCACAATAATAACTTCTCCAACTTTTTCAACAACTAGGAATGTTCTCTAATTACTCCTCTTATATTGGGATTTGAAATCTTCCCATTGGAGAGAATAGGGTTCAATAAATGTGAGCCAATGTTCAAATTTTTGACCGTTGAGAGTGTTTCCACAACTTCAAATTGTCTGAAGTAAGGACTTTAGCATGTTTGGAAGGATGGGAAACTGACTAGTGGCACTTCGTCAGAAGTTTGCTATGTTTGATGTTGTCACAACTTCGAACCATCTGAAGTAGTAACTTCAGAACATTTAAAGTGACACATCTTGTGCTTCTTGTGACCAACTTGAACTTGCTTTGTCTGAAGTGCTTCAACATGTCTGAACTAAGTTCTTTTGACTGTATAAAGTGGTGTGAGTTATTTAGTCGTATGTATTTGAACTTCATCACTTCTAATATTTGCTTGGGAATGTCTTAATTAAAGCTTTAGCACATTTAAAGCTTGCTTTTGTGACAACTGAAGCTTGGGACTTAGTCATTTCAAAACTTTTGAAATGATATTAAGTTTCTAGCATCACAACTTCATGCTTCGGCACATCTGAACTCGCTTGTTTATGTCTGAAATGGCATGCTATCCTTTAGAAGCATATTCTGAAGCTGTTTTTGCATCTAAACCATGGCATCCGACTTTACTTACTTCATCAGCATGCTTCATCACTTCTAAAGTGACTTTGAAGCACTTTTTTGATGTCAGACATGTCCTTCATTTGTAGTTTGTCCTTGGAAGCTTGGATCATACATTTAAAACACTTCAAGAGTTGTTCTAGATTGGATCATGTGTCTACAGTCTTCATTCTTCAAACCTTCTAAACCTTTTATGTTCTAAGTTTATTCCTTATGATTTCATATGTGTCCCTATATGTTTGAAATTCTCTTCTAAGTTTAGGGTCATTCTTTCTTGAGCATTTACATTTTCTTCCTTTGAATATCAATATTGGTGGATCTTGTCTTTGATATGAACTTGAATGCACTATCCACACTTATAAAGTTACTTCTCATAATCCATTCTAGACAAATATCACTGCACACTTGGGAACTTAACTGTTAGCACCTTGACTATTCATTTATATATTTTTTCTTATCATCAAAACTCTGTTAGTTAATCTCATTCATCATCAAAATCAAGCTAAGTAAAGGGTGTTTGGATCAACATTCTCTCCCTGTTTTATTACGATAAAACATTTGAGTGATATACCTTTTAAAAAGATAGAACATGTATAACATAGAATGGGAACCAAAATATTCTATTGAAAACAAAATAGCTCCCCCTAACTAAGTGCACCTACTGATGATGTTCTGATAGCTCCCCATGAATGAATGCAGTTTTTAACTATTTCTCTTATATCTCGCCCTTTTTGTCATAATAAAAAGGCATAAAAGGGAAACAACAAAAGGCATAGAATATGTAAAAGTAATTGTATTTCAATGAAGAATGATGTATATAAAGACGAATACAAATACCAATGTACACAATTACAAGCATAGAATGTATATAGATGAAGACAATGTTGCATACAAAAAAATGAATACATGGAAAGAAAAATAAAAATGTGCAACAAGCTATTGTGTTTTTAATGGAGACTTGGGTCTTTTGAAATACGCCATAGTGGGTGTCTTAGAAGTGACTATTATTGTTGTAGGGGAGGTAGAGGAAATAGGAACAAAAATGGGCTAAAGAGGTATGGTAGTTGGGACTTGGATGGGTGGAATGAGTTGAATTCATGCCCTATTGGCAAGAATAAGCAACTCAGGGAACTCTGGGAGTTAGTTTGCTTGAAGAGCTTGGTTATTTGTAGCCATCCTGTGAAAGTAATCTTCTTGGTGGAGGATGATGGGAGGAGGGTTGTAAAGGGAAAGGTTGGATGGAATTTTGGATTTGGTTTTTTGAGGAGGCTTAGATTTTGAAGGAGTAGGTTTGAATTCGGAAGGAGATTTAGATGAAGAGGCAGGCTTGGGTGTAGGTTTTGGAATAGGAGTAGGAATAGTAGATGGGACAGCAAAGGAAGTAGGAGTGGTGGATGGGATAGTAGGAGGAATAATGATCCTAAGTCTTTTCCTATAGTCTGGATTTGCAAGTTCTGGGAAAGGGAGTGGTCGGTCTAACATGAGAGCTTCTATATGGAGGTTTCTTCTCTTATGATACACATCCTTTGAAAGATAGAAAAAGTTGGGATCGGATGGTGTTTGTTATAGTGTTGTATTTCTTAGGAGTAGTTTTAATGGAGATGGATTTGGGTTTAGATGAAGGCAGTGGTATAGGGTGAGGTGAAGAAGGATTGGGGTGTTCCAAATACAAGTGTAGATAATCAAATAGATCTAGACGAGGTTTGGGTTTGTAATTTTTGGGTGTATGGGGAGGATCCTTTAATATGATGACTCTATTAAGGAATTCAGGATGTTCAAAATTTGTAAAGGGAAGGTCTGGGGTTAAAAAAGATTTATTTTGGATTTTCAAAGTATAGGCTATGGTTTCATTTATCTTCCTTATAATTTGAATTTCTTGGAAAGTCATTTTGAATCATTTGGCAAGTTTCCTAGGCCTAGAGGAGTAAGTAGAGGGAGAGTGGAAGAAGTTTGAACTAGGGCTATTAGAGTGGGTAAGGTGACATAGTTAGGAGGTTGGGAAGATGATGACACATTTGTTTAGAAGTTGAGGAGGAGGAGGAAGAATTGCCTTAGGAGGAAGAAGTGAAGGTTGAGTGGTTGGTTTTGGTTAAGAGAGGATTATCTAGATCAAATATAAGGTAGTTTACATAGAGGAATATTTGATTTAGAAAAGAGGATTCAGAATCAGATGAAGTAGAGGTGGAGGAACTTACAAGACTTGGTTAGTCAATGGGAGGTTTCGAGAGGACTATGGAGGTTGAGGAAATGATGGAGGTTGATATGTAATGATGCTAGAGATGGAGTTGCAAGGGGTGGAGATGTAGGAGATGTTGGATGAGGAGAGTGAAGAGCAGATTGAGGATGGAAGGAAGAATGAGAAGGGGATGAGTGAGTAGATCTAAGAGGTGAAGGTATTCTATGATGAGGAATGGGGAAAGATGGATCGGATGATTGGACTAGTTGATGTTGGGCTATAATTGACTCAACCAAGGAGATTGGAGTGTCTAATTTTAGATGCACTGATTCCTCAATTTTGTCTATCCTATGGCTAAAAGCCTGGTTTCAAGGCTCTGGTGGATTTATTGGGTAGGTTGAGAAGGATGGGATTGTTGAACCAATCCTCTTTACTTGGATTCATTTCGATGATGAATAAGTTTAGCTAAAATAATTTTGATGATGAGCAAAAGCACCCTAGTGAAAGTTTAAGTTATTGATTTGTATTTCTTAAGTGTGGAGTAATGAACATTATATCAGGAAAATAACATAAGTGGATAGTGTATACAAAACTATGTCAGAGATAAGATTCACTAGCTTACAAGGAAAAATGTAAATGCTCAAATGAGAAAGAATGACACTAAAACTTTGAAGAATAGTGTGTGAAACAGCTTCCTAATATGCCTCAAAGCACTACCAAATTAATTCAGACAAGTGCCCAAAGTTTGAACAAAACAAGGCTTAAAAATGAAGAAAATAATCTAAGTTCTAGACTCAATCAAAGAATCAAATACTGAAGAATCAAGTTTGGACACCGCATGACCAATCTCGGACATAGAATTAGATTCAAACATTGCTAAACATGAAGCCAATGTTGGTCCCTAAAGGTAGGCAAATAACATAGAGGGGAGGGATGAATTAAAGTTTTAAATCTTTACTAAACCCCTTTGAAATATAACGTCCCTCTGGAAAGCAATGCAATAACATAGTAATCGTGCAAAAAGTTAGGACACAAGGATTTTTGTAATGGTTCAGGCAACTGTCCCTACTCCACTTTTCCAAGCACACTTTCCTATTACTGTCTTGGGTTCTAATATCTCACTATAGCAGAATACAATAGTGCTCCTAGTACTTTTCTAGATCATCTCTAGGGGGATTAAATATAGTGCTCTGAGTGTTCTTCTAGATTCTAGCTCTAGAGAACATACACAATGCTCCTAGGACTCTTTTGGATTTCACCTCTAGGGGGCATACACAGTGCTCCTAGCACTCTTCTAGAATCCAGCTCTAGGGGGCGTACATAGTACTCCCAACACTCTTCTGGATTCTAGCTCTAGGGCCCATACACAATGCTCCCAGTACTCTTCTAGTTTCCAACTCCAAGGGGTGTAACAAAGTAGCTTTTGCCTGCACTCAGATAGTCACAACTCTTCTTGAGCTTGGTTAATACTTACCAGTTCGCAGTAATTACAAAGATACAAGGATGTGAAAGTTTTAAGAACACTTTACAAATATCTCATTGTAAACTTGAGGAAAATTTGAAGCTTTAAATGCGCAAGTAAATGACCTTCCTAAAAGGTAGTTGGAGGCCTTTCAAAAGTGATGCAGAAAGATTAAGTATGAAGGTTTTCATCTTGCTTGAAAGATGAATGAAGGTTATAGCTCAGGAAAGAGTAAACAATCTATTTTTCTTCTTCCCAAAGTTGTTTCTTTCATCCAGCTTTACTCCATTTATATCAGCTTTGAATTCCAACCTTTGGTGGTAGTTGACCTCCATTTACCTAAAGTTTTGAACAAACTTACTGAACCGTTACTTTGTCCGAAGTTAATTTCGGACAAATTTTGCTTACCATTCTCGATTGGATGAAGTTTGTTTGTTCTACTTTGTTCGAAGCTCATCTTTTTCTTCTGCATTTATCAAAGATTACTAGCTTAAATCTTTAGATGAACTTCCTCTTCATTCTATTTTATCCATGGCTTGATGCATTTGTCTGAGGCATCTACCTTGAAACTTTGGATGAATTTCTTTTTCACTCTGCTTTGTCATTGATTGATTTGGATGATCTTCAAACTATGGACGAACACATTTTTGATTGTATCTTTGTCTTTCACTTTGTTTGAGTAGTCAATCTAACATACTTTGGATAGGACTTTATGGCACTGATGAAGAATCTATTTCTTTATCATTGTTTTGAGCTATTCATTTCTTTGATGGATCTCAGTATCAACAAGATTTGAAGCTCCTGATTTCCTTTTCTATTTCTTCTAAAATGTTAAACTTCATTTGCATATTTTTATGCTTCTGCAACTTGTTTTTACATACTTAAGCACTTGTCAAATATTCATTAGTATAACTTAAGCAAGTTTTGTTTATCATCAAAACTATGTATTCACACTAACAATCTCCCCCTTTTTATGATGAAAATACTTGATTAAAATATCTCATTGCAATTAACTAAGCTCCCCCTGAATGTATGCAATATGTTTTGTAAATTTTTGATATCTCCCCTTGACTAATTGATTCATTCTCTTTAATATTTTTTTTCCAAAATTTATATTATTTAATCATTTATGATTTTTCTTCCCTTAAAGTTTTATTCTCTCTCTCTTAGAATTTATTCTCTATCTTGGAGATAATTTCCTAGTCTCTCTCTCTCCCTCCTTTTGTCATAATAAAAAGGAATAATAGTTAAGCAAAAGACAACACTCCATAATAAAGTAAAATGAAAAAAAGAAGATATGTATGGAGACAGAAATAAATTTCATTTCATTACATTCCAATACAAACAAGAAGACATTGAAGATCAATCAAAATACAAACAATCTAGCTTAGGGACACACATTTGGAGGAAATGTTTGAGGGAAGAAGATGGAGAAGTTTGTATCACAGGAAGGGATGCAAACTTTTGGAGAGGAGTGGTAGATGATTGGGGAGAAGGAGACGACAGTGAAGCTATTGGAGCTTCTTTTCCCCTTCTCTTCAAGTGCCCTAACTAGCATTGAGTGGGGGCTATCTAGCTTAGATAATGGTAAAATAATCTTTTGTGAAGCTAGATGTTAAAGAGATTAGCTTCTAACTTGCTATGTAATTGAGGACAGCATCAACCCTTTCAGATGCATCATCATGCCACGAGATAGTTTAAAGAAGTTGTGGAATCATTCTGATCTTCTTCATTTGATGGATTGGTGCATTCCAGCTTTCCTTCCTTCTCTTTCTACTTCCTAATCTTTCTCATATGGATGTCTTCATTGTTTTGGATAGTGTAACACATGGTGGTAGAGATGAGTTGATATAGATTAGATGTGGGGAAAGATCAGGTAATTAATATGATTTCTAAGGAAAAGTGAGTTAAGATTTGCCAAGAATAGGAAATTATGTGATTTTTGGTAGCTGTAGTTTGATTTCAACAAGAAAATGAGATGTGTGCCCTTGGGAATGAGACAAAGAATCTTGGACAAAGATATACTAACTTTGAACAAATGCTTTGTCCAAAATGGAGCAATTAGATAGGATTAATTGTCTGAGATGAAGCAATACTTCAAACATTGGAAGTGTTGTCTTAGAAAAATAAAAAACAAATAAAAAACACTTCATTCAAACATTTGTCAATAAGCATAAAGACATCAAATTCTATTATTATGCATTCACACTAGTCATGCCTAGTTCTCTTCTAATGTTGTAGAAGGTTTCTAATAGCAATGGTTTGGTGAATATATCAACAAGTTGAGAATTTATAAGCACATATTCTAAACATATATTATATTTTTCCACATTATCTTTGATAAAATGGTGTCTGATTTCTATATGCTTAGTTTGATAGTGTAAAACTTGTTAAGCTATGACACTAGTATTATCACACCTACTGGGTATGCCTCTATATTTCAATCCATAATCCAGAAGCTACTACTTCATCCAAAGCAATTGTGCATAGCAACTTCCAGCTGCTATATACTCAGCTTCTACAGTAGAAAGAGCAACACTAGTTTTTATTCTAGAGAACCATGAGACTAAGCTATTTCCTAAAAATTGATAGGTTCCACTAGTGCTCCTATCAACTTTGTATCCTCTGAAATCAGCATTTGAATATTCAATCAATTCAAAACTAGATCGTTTGGGATAGCAAAGTCCTAGACTTGTTGTGTCTACTAGATACTTAAAGATTCTTTTTACTGCAACAAAGTGAGATTCTCTAGGACTAGCCTAAAATCTAGCACATTAAATAGAATATCAGGTTTAGATGCAGTAAGATAAACAAGAGATCCAATCATACTATGATATAATTCTGATCTATAATTTTACCCCTTTTCGTCCTTATCTAGCCTTGTTGTAGTCATTGAAGTGCTTGCTACTCTTTGTTCTTCCACACTGAATTTCTTTAGCATCTATTTAGTGTATTTAGATTGGCAAATGTAATTTCCTTGAACTTTTTGTTCGATTTACAATCCAAGAAAGTAGTTTAGCTCGCCCATCATGCTTATTTCAAATTCCTCCTGCATTATCTTTGAGAAATCTTGGCAAATTTTTTTATTAGTAGCACTTTATTTCTTTCAAATTCCTCCACACTTTATTTCTTTCAAATTGGTTTAGCTCTTCTTGCATTGCTATAACCCAGTTTTCATCACTTAGAGCTTGATCAATGTGAGTTAGTTCTATGTTAGAAATAAATACAAAGTGACTACAAATGCTCTACATGGATCTTCTTATTCTAACACCATCATAAACATCACCTATGATTTGATCTCTAGGATGGGCAGTAATAAATGTCAAATCAATAGGAGGTTAATTGTAACATCCCGCCCCCAAGGCCTATGCATTTTACCATTTGCCTATAATTTCCCTAGTTTTAACAGACCTATTCTACCAAAAATCTTGCATAACCTATCCTAAAATACGAGGCTATAAACTTGTCCAAATTATCATTTCAATAACTATCAAATCAAGACATATAACATGAAACACCTACCCACCTTACCCACAGCTTTACCCAGAACTAGTTGTATCGTGATGGGAATAGATATACTAAATAATACATTTCCAATCACAATATCATAAATACATTACTATGACATGTCAATACATTCTATTATACATCATTTGAATCTTTTTAAATACAATACACAAATACCCAATGGGATTAAAATACCAGTACATCATATTATAAAAGATTTCTTCAATCTTCTTTATAGTCCTCCAACCCATAGTCGGAATTCTTTACTTGACCTATCAGCTAAATATCTAAATAAGAAGTTGTGAGTATGAGCAACTTAGTAAGTACGTTGAATAAAAGAAAACAATAATCAAATAGGAACAACATGTTCCAAAGCTAGCATATGATTAAATACATGCCAATGCAACTATACTATGAGGCTCAAATCCTCATGATTCCATTACATCCACAATCTATCCCACTTGGGTGTACAATATCTTCATCACGGCATGTAGGCATAACATATCAAGTTTAGGCCATTCTTGCATCTCATATTATATTATGTCATATACAAAATTCAGGAATGTTTCCATTACATAAACACACACATTCACATACTATAGTTAATAAAATTCTATACAAACTCTTAGGATACTCATTATCCCTAATCATCCACACATATATCACATTAAGAGACATTCTAGGATGCCCATGATCCCCATGTACAATTCTGTCAACCCTAAGAATCACACTTAGAACACGAAAATAAGTGTGGGATAGTCCTTATCCCCATCAATCGTTCATCCACACATTTGCATATCATCATAACTACCAACTCATGTATATTTATGGGATAATCTCTATCCCAATTAATCTTTACACTCATACATCACCTGTATACATTGCCAAAAGAATTATGGGATATCTTCTATCCCCAAGAAACCATATATGCATACTCATATCACTAAAATCATTTGATATCCACTATTCCCATTCATGCATACATGCTCGGATACCAAATATAGGATATTCACTATCCCTATCAGTAATACATTTATAAAAAGGAGCTTACTTACCTTAATGGAGTACAATTTCATAAATCCTCAAGCTCTGTAACTTGCTTACAATCAATGCTCAAGGCTCCTACACACACAACAATTTCATTGCTTACAATCAATGCTCAAGGCTCCTACACACACAACAATTTCATTCTCTTATAAGTCAATTTTCACTAATGCATGTCAAGTTAATAAATTAAAACTTCTAGAGACTATGATCGGTCCTTTGAGATGTTCATATACCTTTCAAGTGCATAATTGCACTTTAACATTAGCCATAAGACTATCTAACTTACATTCTTCTTTAATCATTCCTTCGTCATATATTTCATATGTTATATACAATGTTTTAATACCTCTTTATGACCAAAGTCAAGCTACCAGGGATTCATCTATTACATCATTTCCTTCATAGAAGCATTTCCTCATACATTTGTTATGCATAACTAGACATTAATGTCCATATGACACAACATATTATCTAATTTGTATTAAATACCTTTTTAATCTAGATAACTTCTTAGTAGTTAATTACATCCTAGGTATACTAATCCTTCAGCCCAATCCATTATGCTTCTAGGTTTTCACTAAAACCCTTTTATATATTTTTATTTCTCATTCCATCCAATAGTTCATATGCATCATCTCAATGATAATTTTTCAGTTAAGTATATCAAGGGGATTTTATTCCCAACCATATACACTCTTCATACAACTCTAATAATATGCCATTAATCATAAAAACAAGCCAAGTATGCTTTTAATTCAATTAATTCACTGATAAAATACCATATTCATGAATTTCCCCTTTTTAATGTTCATTTGGCTACTATTCCTGTAATAATTGGATTTTCTTATACCCACTTCTTTCTACAAACATTATACATCACCATTTAATCATTTCCCCCATGCTTTTCACATCAATTTATCTCAATTTTCCAAAAAAAACATTGTTCATGAGTTGTGGAAAACCCTAGCAAATCAAACATTATGAATTCATTGAGAAAGATGAACTTACCTTTGATTTCAAGCTCGGTGTCCATTCCAAAGCATGAATCCATCTCCAAAGCACTCCATAGATTTTCACACACTACAGCAACCTCCAATTCCCACTGTTTTCACCATCCAAACTAGAAAAATTAGGCTAGAAAGGATGATCAGGGGATTTAAAGGCCTATAACTTTTGTGTTGAACACTTATTCTAAATCATCCACTATCTAAGCCAAAAATTAAGCATAGGTGACACCATTTTCATATTCAACTTCTTTTAACATGCTTATGTCCTTTTTCTTCATTCTTTTCTTTACTATTTTGCCTATAGATAATTCCTTAATAATGATTTCATGTAAATACCATAAAATCACTTTAAATTACATACATTATGCCCCCAAATAGCTAAATCACATCATGTAATAATAACCCCCTTCTGAAATCACTTAAGTAATAGGCTTAATAACTTTAAAATATCAAATTGGTTCATATCCATTGTGGCCTTAGCAGTCTTTCCCCATAATTTCCCTTATTTCAACACCATGAGCATTATATTGATAGGGAACATTACCTGTACTTACCTCCTTCTCATTTTTGAAATCTTGTATTTCTTCTTGTTTTGTTGCATTTTCTCTATGATCTTGTATTGGAAACTTTTTCATTTTTTAATGTTTTCATATGCATCATTATTACTCTCCTTTCGCGGGGTTCAGTTGGTTTCATCATATTGAACATGCACAAATTCTTCTATAGTCTATGTTCTTTTAATAAAAACTCTAAATGTTATACTATTAGAAGAGTAACCAAGGAAAATGGCTTCATCCCTTTTTGAATCAAACTTTCAAAGGTTGTCTTTCCCATTATTTAGCCCATAGCATGAGCAACCAAAAGGGTGGGAAATAAGAGATGTTAAGTCTTCTTTCTTTCCAAAGCTCATATGGGGTTTTCTTTAGAATTACCCTAATGGTAACTCTATTAGCACATGACAGGCTATGCGAATTGCTTCTCTCCAGAACCTATTGGACACTTTACTTATTCAGCATAGTCCTTGCCTTTTCTTGACTTGTTCTATTCTTTCTTTTCACAACTCTATTTTGTTGAGGAGTTCTATGAGATGAGAAGCTATGGTGAATCCCTTTTTCTTCATAATATTCAATAAATTTTTTGTTTTCAAATTCACTATAATGATAACTATGAATAGATATGATTGACATTTGTTTCTCATTTTGAACTAGCTTTGAGAAACTAAAGAACATTGAAAATGCTTTATTTTTGTTGGTTAGTAGAATTTCCCATGTAAACCAGGAGTAGTTATCTACAATGACATATACATATTTCTTCTCTCCAAGGTTGATAATATCTGATGGTCCAAAAAAGATCCATGCACAATAGTTCTAGAGGTCTATAAGTGGACACTTCATTTTTGGGATGGAATCATACTTTGGTTTGTCTTAACATTTGGCAAGCTTTACAGATCTGATTTTTGTCAAATTTCAGTTTAGGTAAGCCAATAACGAGATCCTTTTTCCATAAGGATTTAATATAAGACATGTTAATTTGTCCCATACTTTTATTCCATAACAATGGGTCATTGTTCATACTCGTGCAAGTATACTCGATCACAAGTAATATAGAAGAGGTGAGTTCAGTATCGTTCTCTCGAGGAAGTATGTTGTTACATAATAATTACCACACGTATATCAAAATAGCATTATTTGATTAAGTGAATTAAAGTAGAGGATATGAGAACTAAATCTAAACAAAATAACAAAGTTGAAAAATAGCAAGAGCAAAAGAAGAAATATCAATGGATGAAATATATAGGGATTCAACTTTACCTAGCTAGTCCACTTATATTGATGAATTTCATTAAGTAAAATATCATTCCTCTCATTGTCAATCAGATACACTAAAGTATCTACCACCCTTCCTCAAGTGATATGGTAGATGTGCCTATTAAAGTTATCTACTATGTCTCCATTCAGATCCAAATCAATAAACTCATTAAGCTTAGGCATCCATGTATAATATATGCACTCACAAGGTTATACTCACACTGATTGCACTTGTAGAATGGCTATCTATAGACTTCATTGCATCATATGTTCTTCAATCTAAGAGTCTATTCCTAATTCACCTTTCTCAATTATAAATTAAAAATCTTAGTTCATGTACATGGTAGCTAATCACATGCATGCATTAAGGATAAAAAAGAAGAAATAATGAGGAACAAGATGAGAAAAAATCAAAAATCAACATAAGCTTCATTGCTAGGATTCATTTAATCCTAGATAAAAGAAATTTAGAATATTATAATTGAATTCATATCAACTAAGTAATTGATAAACATCTTCATAATCCAAGTTTAATCATTGATTCAAAAATAAAAGGTGAACTAGAAAGAAAGAAAAGTAGAATATGAAAGTTGTAGCAGTTTTCTTCAATGATCTTCCTACTCTAAGCTCTTCTCCTCATCTAACTCTCTCCAATGGTCTTCTTCCTTTAAGCTATTCTCCTCATCCAACTCTCTCCAATGATCTTCTTGCTCTAAGCTCTTCTCCTCGTCAAACTCCAACTCAGTCCCTGGATCTCTTTAAATAACCCAAGCAGTAGAGTTTTATTATAACTCTTTCATTATGCATAGAGATCCTCTTCCAATAATAACTCATATTTCTCAATGAAAATATAGCTTTCAAAAACATTGAAAGGCATAAAATAGAAGTTCTCCAAAATAATTGAGTTGTTGCACATCATAGGTTTGCAACACATTGCCTAAAAATTAGTTACTAATAACAACTCAACTTATGCACATAAAAATAATCTGCAACTTCTAAAACCAACACATGGTGCACTTCCAACTTCTATTTGCAATTTTGTCCTTCTAAAATACTCTGAAATCTTCAAATTTGCTTTTGAAAATTGTTGCTGAAAAATCCTTTTGAGCTTTAAAATTTTCTTTCTTGTCAAACTACTTCAGAAATTCTAAACTTCAAATTTTCACTAGTTCAGAAGTTCTGACGGAGCTCCAGAATTTTTAAAGATCGAGATTTGGAAACCTTTAAGAATACTGTCACTCTATCACACTTTTGAAATTAATAATTCATGACTCAAAAGTTTTGTTGAACTTTTGAGAACCTCTATCACACTTCTGAACTATTTTTGAACACCTCATGCAATATGGACACAGTTTTGAGAACCTCAGAACTACTCATATTGTACATCTGAGAACTTCTGTAAACTTCTCAGAACCTCAGAAACACTTCATTTCACCCTTTCGAGAAAGTTAGAGACTACTCAGAACCTCTTCTAACATTGTTTAGAACTTATTTAGCACCTCTTCAGAAACCTCTGTTGTAATTTTGAGAGTCTCGGGCACTCATTTAGCTCTTCTTCTACAAGCCTCAGAAACAACATCATAACTTTAGAAACCACTTTTGCAATTCTTTAGAAATTCCGATTGCCCCCTCTACCTTTATTGCACTTCTAAGTACTTCTGTCATAGTTTCGCAAGCCTTAGAACCTCCTTAGTTGCACTTCTAAGGTCTTCAAAAATCACTCAAAATCTTTTCATCAAGCATCAAAACTCCATTCTTGTTGGTCCTTTACTAACCAGTAGCCCAAGAGGGAGGGTAAATTGAGTTTCTAAAAATTTTGGCCAATAAATAACTATATGTGCTTAAAATGAGAAAGAGAATGACTTGCAACACATATATAGTATTTTTATAGTGGTTCAGCCCTTCTTGAGTTCCTACTCCACTTCTCTAAGTCAGTCTTCTTTACTGAACTCAGGTTCCACTATAACACTTGTTGGTTTTACAAACTCACCAACAACTCACTGGTTTTTCAGGTTCACCAGAAACTATTTACATGTTGGTTTTCAAGCTTACCAACTAACTTACTGGTTTTCTAAGTTCACTAGAAACTCTTACAAACAATTGGTTTTATAGAGCTTACCAACTAACTTACTGGTTTTCCAATATAAAGTGTATAATAATGATGCCTCTTATTTTAGGCTAACATGTATGAAAGCTAAAGCTTAAGTGAAAGACTAAAGTAAGTAATAAGATCAGATTCAAACTCCTTTTGAAGTTGATGTAGATCTGATGTTGAAGATTCTGAAAGCTTTAGCAATGACATAGTAGATGAAGTTGAATGATGGAAAGCTATGAATACTCTTCTCTTAATCAACACAATGATTTTCAATGTAATCTCTTAGTTATTGTAGTGGTTTTATTAATCTTCTTTGTATAGGATTTGAATTTTTAGCCATTGAAACCTTTGGCATCATTTTCAAACAAGTTGGACAGGTTTGGTGATAACTTCTGTGCGTTGTCAAAATTCAGAGATTCCCAGTAGAGTGCTCCAAAATTTTGTGCTTTGGTTTATGCCTTAATAGGACTTCTGAAGTTATGTTATAGTACTTCTATAGTTAGTAGATTATTGACAGTTTCCTTTTTAGGGTTTCTATCCATTGTCTTATTCTTCAACGGTCATCTATGTGTCTTCTGAACAACTTCTATATATCTTCTGGTTCACTTATGAAGCTTGATCCTTACCTCTATATCTCTTTATGAAATCAACTTGGATTGATCATGTCTCTGATATTTCTTTTGACTTGATTCTGCATGATTTCTGCACCGCTTCTGTGTACTTTAACAGATTCTTCATTACTTGTACATAATGCATTTTGCTTCTGCGTTGCTTCTGTTACTTAAAGAAAATTCTTCTAATATAGTTCTGATCACTTGAGTTTCCTTCTGAGTTGCTTCTGTGTGACTGAAGTTTCTTCTGAATTGCTTCTTTGTATTGATGTGTTGCTTTTGAGTTGCTTCTATATAGTAGAATAGTCCTTCTGAATTGCTTCTGTGCATCATTATGTTGTTTCTGATTTACTTCTTTGCATCTTAATATTGCTTCTGGTTTGCTTTTATGCTTAGTAACATTGCATCTGACTTACTTCTATGTATCATAATATTGCTTTTGTGCTTAGTAATGCTGCTTCTGACTTACTTTTGTGTATTCTATCCTTGTTCTATTTGGCTTCTGTGCAATGCTAGATTTCTTCTATCGTGTTTCTGTACAGCTAGCTCATCTTCTATGCTTCTTCTATGCTTCTTCTGATTTTCAAGTGGGGCTCCCCGTGCATGGGTGAGCTCCCCTTGAGTATGTGCTCTTTGTGGTCTAAAAACTTCATATTCTTTCTTACTTTTTCTTCTATTTTTCTCCCCCTTTTTGTCATAATAAAAAAGAATGCAGTGAAGAGGAAATAATTGTAGCATTAAGATAGAACTTTATACAATAAAAAAATTATATAACAAAAGTAAAAAAAAAATTACTTAGCAAAGATTCAACAATACAACAGAAAAGACTTTTAATACTCAAAGATAGCACATAAGAGATGACTGAAGTCATAATAAGAAAATGTGAGTTTTAAGCATAGCATTCAGTTCCTTTTTTTGGTGCATGTAAGAGGGAAGAAATGTGGATTATTAAAAGAGAGAGTGGGAGTTTCTGTAGTGGTGGAGGATAAAGGTTTTGTGGGAGATGACTTGGATTTAGAAGTTATTTTCTCAGGAAGTGGAGAAAAAATGAAAGTGGGATCTTTTGGAATTGCAGTGGGGGGTTCATGAGTATATGCATTTGTTCCGCATGATGAAACATAGATGAAGTTAATACAGTTTCAAAATTCTGGGTCTAGAAGTTCAGGAAAGACTAGATGAAGTCCTTTTAAGATGTTTTCTGTGTTGACATTCATCCTTGCAGTATATTCCTAATAGTACATGGTTATCCTTTCAAGAGAGGCCTTTTTGTGTTCTTTGGGAGGTAGAATTCTAGGTGTTCTCTTAGGTTTGGAACTAGATGGATGAGATGAGAGAGTAGAAAGTGATGGTTTTGGGATAGAAGGTGGTTTTCTAGTTTTTGCTTCGGTAGAAGCTGAAGGTAATGTTTTTGGTTTTGAGACAGAGATTGAATTAGACTGTATCTACCTTATCCTTTGTTGAATGGAAGTGTCATCCATCTGAGGATATGGAAGAGGAAGGTTATCAGCAATAGCTTCTAGATTGGCATTATTGTAGAAAGTAAATTATTCCTTAGTAAGAATAAAGAGTTCATGAGGACCTAGGGGATATGGAAACTCTTTTCTAAGAGGTTTGGACATTGGAAGCATCTGAAGAAGTTTCTCAGAGTAATTTTGAATAATTGACTCTCTATCGTGAAATTGGATTTTGTGGCCCTTGGGAGTCAATAGAGGATTTGGGAGAAGTTGAATCCTATGTAGAATGTTAGGATCCTCAAGTTCTGAAAATGGAAATTTTTGAGAAGATAAAATGATAGACTGAGAAAGAAACATTTTATCAACTTCAAAATTGATTTTGGATTTATTTTCAAAATCAAAAAAAGTCTCCTAATTGGATTGAATACATGGAGAAGAATATCAGGATTATCAATAGCTGTTGGAGGAGAGTGTGAAGGAATTTGTGGTAGAATTTTTGGAGGAGTGGGAGGTCTTCTCCACTCTAGACGAATTGAGGGTATGTTCCATTCTAGTGGAAGGTCCATAATCCATTTAGGGATTACTTCTTTTGATCGAATGAGATCCATCCAAGTCCAATCCAAAAAGATGGATGATCTTGGAGGAAGAAAATAAACTCTAGGTAAAGGTACTATGATGTGATACTTCCCATGTCTGACAATATCCCTATGACAGTTGGTAAGATAATCCTCTGGCAATGATGGGGCTCCATTTGGTTTAATTAATGATTATGGCTATATTGGAGGAGTGGAGGAAGTAATGTCAGTAGGTTGGCTCACAGGTTGAGCAACCTCTGGAATTATAGGGGATATGGATGTGGAGATAGTGAGGGGGAAGACATCACTATAATTGAAGAGTTTGGTCTGGGTTGAGAGAAATGATGTGGAGGTGAAGAGAAATGAGTTGGAGGTGGAGAGAAGTAGGTTTTAGGTGGAGTGAAATGGGAATGATAGGTTTGACCTTTGAATAATTCTGCTAGAGCTTGTAGGTAATCTAGTCGCTGGTCAATCTTATCAGCTCTTAGGATCATAGAAGACATGGCAGTGGAAAGGTTATGATCCAATCTATTCATCTAGAGAGCTAGGGTTTACAGAAAGTGTTCCATCATGAATAATCTCTCCTCTAGGTGCTGTGGAATTTGTTGTGAAGTGGGAATTGAAGTGGCTGGTGTTGGTGGAGGAAGGCAGGATTAAGGTGGAGAAATGGAGGATTGAGGTTGAGTTTGAGATGGTCTAGAGGGTACAGCTATACTCTCTTCTCTATCTTCTATTTTTATTTCTTCCTCATTCCTTTCTGTGGCTTCCTCTCTTGTTGGCTCTACCACAGTTTCTTGCCTTCTTCCTTCTTCTCCAATTTTTGTTCTCTTTATCTGTTCTTCTTTCCTTGGCTTTTGGGAGATCCACCCTTGCGGAGTCAGCTTGAAGCCAATTCTATTCACTGTTTCTTTGTTAATTTCTTCTCTTGCCATGTAATATTCCCCATCTTCCTTGAAGAGGTCCACATTTGTTGTCTTCAGGATCTTACTCATGACTATCTCGTAAGGCAGATAATACTTGGTGGAAGTCTTTACCAAGTAAAATTGATTAGCTATTATTTGAGCCAAATCCACTTTCTTCTTACGCTTTAATGCCCACAAGATCTTGGCTTCTTTCTCAAAAATTTGATCAGTGCCTCCTATTTTTGGATATATGTTGTTATAAATTAACATATGAGCTAACTTAAGATCCAAATTTAGATGACTAACATGTAAGTAGGAACTTTCTTTGATTTCTACTTTAGCTAAATCTGAAAACAGACTAATCCTGTTTGATGGCCAATGAATCTCTTGATTTTCTATCATAGAAATGTTAAAGGTATTTCTAATATTCTCTAAAGATAGGTCTATCTCTATTTTTCCTATCCATGACTTCCTGGTATTGTAGTTGAAATTGGCAGCAAGGACTTGAATCAGTCTAGTGTATGACTTATCCTTGTAGCCCATGAAACTTTCCCATCCTTGAAATTTGATCCAATTTGTTACTTTAAGATTCAACCCATTCTCTCCAAATGCTTCAAAATCAAATGCTCTTCCTTTTACTATCTTTCTACCTTCGAACTATTTACAAAACTTATTATAAGTAGAGGAGTTGCTATTGAAGATTACCTTAAGAATGTAGTCTTTCATTCTTATCCTTTTTCTTGGTGTTTCTTCCTCTATCATTTTCTTTCTTCAGAATCAGAGACTTCTACTTGATTGTTAGCCCTTTTTGTTCTTGCCATTGTAGTAACAGATGAAATTCTTAACTTAGGAGGTAGAAAAGAGGAGTTCTCCAAAGGTCTAGAGATGAAAAATCTCTAATGTGAACGAGATGGGAGCATGTGAATGGAGGGAAAAGTGTGGAAGAAAAAAGGATTTTGAATCGCCTTTCTGTGGAACGAGCTCAGAGGAATTATATAGTGATGCAAAAATTCTGAGCTTAGGGTTTTAAGGAAATAGAAGCTTCTGTTGGAGTTAAATAGAAGTTCTATGCATTACATTGCTTACATAGAGGTTCTGAGCTAATATCCTCAGAGGTTCTACGTGCCTTGCGCAGAGGCGGAATATGAGAGGCAGAAGTTCTGTGCGAAATAAAAGTCCAACAGAACTTGTGTGTTCATGATCTCAAAAGTTCTGTGGAATAGGTTTTAGGCATGTAGAAGTACGATTTTCAACAGAACTGTGTGACAGAAGTTCTGAGTGAGTGTTACAAAACTTCTATGTGACTTCTGACGTGTGTTAAATGGTTTGACAGAGTTTCTATGCTACTTCTGAAGCACTTTAATCTATATTCAGAAATTCTGTGCTACTTCTGTCATACTTTTGGATCAATTTATTTAATATTTATAAGTATTTTTAGGCATTTAGACATTAGGATTAAATATGTACTTTATGAGCATGGATCTATTACACCAAGTTCTCTTCTAATTTTGCAAAATTTATCTTCTGGAAGAGGCTTTATAAAAATGTCCGCTAACTGATTTTTAGTTGGTACATATTATAAATAGATATCATGATTTTGTATGTGATCTCTAATGAAATGATGTTTGACCTCTATGTGTTTAGTTCTTGAATGTAGTACAGGGTTCTTAGTAAGATTTATTACACTAGTAATGTCACATCTAATAAGAGTATCAACATATATTATTCCATAATCATTCAATTGCTATTTCATCCATAAAATTTATGCACAACAACTACCTACAATATTCGGCTTCAACAGTTGATAATGCTACAGAAGTTTGTTTCTTTGAAAACCATGATATGATCATACTTCCAAGAAATTGACAAGTTCCAGAGGTACTTTTTTTGTCTACTTTGTATCCAGCAAAGTCTGAGTCAGAGTACCCTACTAATTCAAAGTTTGAACTTTTTGAATACCATAATCAAATATTTAGTGTATCTGAAAGATATCTAAATATTCTTTTAATTGCAATTAGATGTGATTCTTAAGGATCTGACTATAATCATGAACACATGCATACACTAAACATAATGTCTGGTCTACTTGCCATTAAGTATAGAAGAGATCCTATCATGCTTCTATATAATTTCTGACAAATAGATTTAGCTTTTTCATCCTTATCCATTTTGATGGATTTACTCATTGATGTGGCTAATGGCTTTCCTTCTTCTAGAGAAAATTTCTTAAGTAGTTCTTTGGTGTGTTTTGTTTGGTGGATAAAGATTCCTTCCTTCATCTATTTTACTTAAAGTCTCAGAAAGAAGTTCATCTCACCCATTAAACTCATCTCAAATTCTTCCTGCATTACTTTAGAAAAGCCTTGACATAATTTATCATTTGTTGCACCAAATATAATATCATCTACATAAATTTGAACAATTAGAATATTATTTTTGTCATGCTTGATAAATAGTGTAATATCTACTTTACCTGTTGTAAACCTTTTTTCTATTAAGAATTTACTTAATCTCTCATAACATGCTCTAGGAGCTTGCTTCAATCCATAGAGAGCTTTCTTGAGTTTGAAGACATGGTTTGAATCATAAGGATCTCCAAACCTAGGTGGTTGTTCTACATAAACTTCTTCATTTATAAAACCATTTAGAAATGCACTTTTAACATCCATTTGATAAAGCTTAAAGTTCATGAAAGATGCAAATGCTAATAACATTCTAATGGCTTCAATTCTGGTAACAAGAGCATATGATTCTTCAAAGTCTATTCCTTCCTCTTGACAATATCCTTTTGCGACTAGTCTTACTTTATTCTTGTTACTATTCCAGATTCATCTAATTTGTTCCTAAAAACCCATTTAGTTCCTATTACTGATTGATGATTAGGTCTTGGAATAAGTTTCTATACATTGTTATGTTTGAATTGATCGAACTCCTCTTGCATGGCTATTATCCAATTTTCATCTTCTAAAGCTTCATCTATGTAAGTTGGTTCAATTTGAGAAATAAAAGCAAAGTTGCCACATACTCGATGATATGAAGATCTAGTTCTTTCTTTATCATAAACATCATCAATTACTTGATTTTCAAGATGATCATGCACGAATCTCTAATCTTTTGGAAAAGTATTGTTACCTTTATTATTTACCCCATTCATGGATGCTCTATTATCTTATTCTTCTTCATCTTTGTGTGTTCTTGTTTGTGAAGAATCTTTTTCTTCATCTTGTATTTTTATTTTCTCCATAGAAGTGGTAAGTTCTCTTGTCTCATCATCAAAATCACTCATCTTTCTAGAGGGGTTAGTACTTTCATCCAATTTTACATGAATGGACTCTTCTGCAGTCTTGTTTTTCAGGTTGTAGACTCTAGATGCTTTGTTAACAATGGAATAACCAAGGAAAATGCCTTTATCAGATTTCCTATCAAATTTGCCATGATTTTCTTCTCCATTGTTAAGAATAAAACATTTGCAACCAAAGGTGTGGAAGTGAGAGATGTTTGGTTTTAAGCTATAATATAATTCATATGGAGTTTTGTTGAGTATAGATCTGGTATAAATCCTATTAATGATGTAGCATGAAGTATTCATTGCTTCAGCTCAAAAGAATTGAGGTAAGTCATATTTACTCAACATTATCCTTGCCATCTCTTACAAGGGTCTATTTTTCCTTTCAGCTACTCTATTTTGCTAAGGTGTTCTTGGTGCAAAAAATATGTGTACAATTCCATTGCCTTCACAAAAAGTAATGAATTTCTGATTTTTAAATTCTCCACCATGATCACTTCTTTTGGCTACTATATGAGAATTTTGTTCATTCTATACACGTTTGACAAATGTTTCAAAGAATAAAAAGTATCATCTTTAGAAGCAAGAAACATTATCTAGGTGAATCTAGAATAGTCATCTACAATGACCTATGCATAATGTTTCCCTCCAAGACTTCTAGTTCTGTTAGTCCAATGAGATCCATGTGTAGTGATGAGCTCATAATATATCATGTTTTAATGCCTAAATTTATATATTGTTTAACTTTATTTGACATGATTTTATTGGTTCATAACTACATATGATGAAATATTACACTTAATGAAGTTATTTGGTTTTGTAGATAACAAATCATGTCAAAAGGAAGCTGAATGTGAAGTAGCACTACTTTGATTCCATTTCTGCTACCAATATAAATTGATATAGGACAAGTGATGAACATTGAAGTTGAAGCGATTGAAGTTATCTTTCCAAAAAATCAAGAATCATGTAATTTGTAGATTGTATGAAGAAATTATGGATGAAACAGTGAATACCTCCATAGGTGGAAAGCAAGTTTGTGCCACTAGCTCCACTTTGAGGCAATTTTTCATACATTTAGAGGCTTATTTAGCAAAAGTTATCAATATGATAGTCATCTAACCAATTCAAAAATAATCATATGATTCCAAGTTTATACAAGGAAGTTATAGTCAAAAAAGTGGAAGCATCTCCTGTGAACAGTAAATCGGAGTTGCCAGCACTCAAGTCCACCGCCCACCAGATAGCAGGTGGTGCTGGCGGTGCCGGTCTGGTACCGGTGGCGCCAGATTCCATCCAAAATCTATTGAATTATGCTTTAGTTATGCAAATTTCCTATTTTAGGTATTTTTTTGGAAGTTTTTATGCAATTCTAAGGGGATTCTTTGGGAGAACTTCTAAGAGGAGTTCTAGGGTTTTCTTGGAGGCTACTGCTAGGAGGTTTTGTGAAGCAATGAAGGAAGAGACTCAGAGGATTTTTTGGAGGAGTAAAGAAGGAGATTCAAGAAGAGTAAAGGGATTCAAGAAGGCTAATTGCAGTATAATATTATTCATGATGGGAGTATCATTTATTTCCTTCATGAACTAATTCCTTCTTTCTAGAGTGAAGATGTAGCTCTTTTTCATGAAACTTGTTATTTGGATTATTGATTATTTAATGCAAGTCTATGTTTTTGTTCATGGGTTTTATTTCAATCTTTTGATTTATGTGATTGCTTGATCACCAGTTTCATAAATCTTATTCATTGTCTATGCATAGTTAAGGCATACACCTAATGCACAACCATGAACTTCCTTGAATGGGAAAAGTAGAAGGTTAAGGCGCACACCTAACGCATAACCATTCTACTTGGTTCATAGTTCTTGATCGTAATGAGTTTTTACCTCTATTATACTACACACCATAGGTAATTGGAATGAGTGAAAGCGCTTGATTTAAACTAGCACACCAAACGATAATAATCATATCATAGAAAGAATGAACCCAAGCAAGCATTGAATCCAATATCCAAATAGCAAGAGGAGTTATTAAGTGGTAAAATCTGCACCCTAGACCTTTGCCACTTGAGATTTATCTTATATAATTCTATTGTTCTAGATTTTTTATTATCTCTTTAGTTTATTATTCTTATTAGTTTAAACAAACAATCCATCTTTTTAAAGTTAGTTTTAGTTAGTAACTTAATTTAATTAAATCAATTTGTCATTCTCTGTGGGATTGACCCTTGGTCATGCACACTGTACTGCTATACAATCATTCATTTGCGAGATATTATAATCAAGTTTTTGGTGCCATTGCAGGGGAATGGTTCCAAATTGAATTAATTAGGTTTAGTTATAATTTTTCTTTTTCTTTTTATATATAATTATATGTAAAGTTTCTGACTTCTGCTTTCTTTCATTTTTGCTGAGCTATGAATGCAAAAATGAAGAATTGGAGGGAGAACACTTTGAAGGACTTAAGGCAGAGCTTGCCAAGCAGATGGAGAGGATGTGGCCCTTGAATTTTGTGGAATTCTCAAGACAAGCCAATGCAAAGAATTTTTACAACCAACCACTCCATGATGTTCCATATCATGGTTGGAGTAGTCATTCTAATTTTTCATGGAACATTGATTATAATCAGATTCAAGCTAGGACTTGCTTTCAACCAACAAAGCCAACTTTGGAAGAGACATTGCAAAGTTTTATCTAGGCAACCCAAATTTGGTCGCAGAATGATGAAATATCATTCCAAAATACCAAATCAAGTTTTTAGAATAAACCATGAAGAAGATAGGGACTCATTTAGAGTAAATTATAGAGGCTGTGTGGAGTGACACATATAGAAAGCTATCAAGTTAGCCTGAGTAAGTGAAAGCAGTCACAATATTGGGAGGTGGTAAGGTAATATATGATAAA
This sequence comes from Pouteria campechiana, assembly GCA_036873735.1. Taxonomy (NCBI): domain Eukaryota; kingdom Viridiplantae; phylum Streptophyta; class Magnoliopsida; order Ericales; family Sapotaceae; genus Pouteria; species Pouteria campechiana. Next base: position 749,941 of record JAYJMB010000007.1, read on the forward strand.
TTTAGTAATGTAATTAACAATTCTAATATTTTCACAGATGATGAAGAGGAGGTGAATGCAAAGAGAGTTGTGTTTCCAATTATTAACCCTCAACTCAACTACAAGCCACCAACCCGTTATGATCCACCTATCCCATTTCCTTAGCGTTTGGAGCTAAACAAAGTTGTTGAAAAACCTTGTGATGACAATGGACAAACTCTAGAACTAGATGTTTTTCCATAAGAAAAAGCTAGTGAGATGATTGAAAATTCTAATGAAGGCTTAGAAAAGGAGGAGATTAAAGAAAAATCAGAACTGGAGCAATTATCTCATTCTTTAAGGTATGCATCTATAGGCAATGATTTATACTTTCCAGTGATTGTTTCTTCTTATGTTACAGGTATGGAGGAGGACATGCTCATGCAATTCCAAGATCATACTTTGAAGTTTGATTTTTTTAAGGAGATGGAGTTGTCTAATAAGAATAAGAATGACTTCAAAATGAATGGAGGGATGGAATTATGAAGGAGTTTTCAGGAGAATCCATAAACATAGTTGAAACAATACTAGTTGATGGATATGAATTAGAAGATGATGAATCAGTCAACTATGTTTATCAACTGGGAGTACCAAAATTCTACACATTGCTACCAGGTTACAAGGAACCAGATCATAGAAAGGCTAAATTTTAATTCAAAGATGGAATGCCATAGTCAGGTTGAGACTTTAAATCAAGCACTTCTTGGGAGACAACCCAAGCTTTTTCTAAATTTTCTTTCTTTTCATATCATTTAGCTTAGTGGTTTTCTTATTTTATTTATTATTAGGAAAGAATAATTTTAATTTTTGGTTGTTATGTGTTGTAGAAGGAGAAATTTTGATTTTAGAGGATTGCAAATGCTCTTCCTAGTGTTAAAATTAATGATGCCAAGCTAGCTCTAAAAGAAAAGGATGGAAATGCACTTCATTCAGGGAAGCCCTTGATCTTAAACTTCTTTCATTATTTTACATTAAGGACAACATGAAGTTTAAGTTGGGGGGTGTGTTGCATTGCACTCAGTGCATTCAGTTTTGGGCAAATTTTTTTCAAATTTAGGTATAATTTTGATGAGCGACACTTTTGAAAACTTAGCTAAGAAAACCAAAGAGCAATTTGCTAACATGATAAAATTGAATTGGTTAGATTGAAGATTTTCTCTTAATGATTAGTAGCATATGCTGAGTTTTTGATTACCATTACACATGATTTAGAAGGAAGGAGAGGCAGCACCTTGTAATTCATTGATTCTTATGATAAGTCTTTCTTTTTCATGATTGATGAAAATTTCATTGAGCACACTATTTTATAATCATGCAAAGTGAATGTAGATTGGTTGATGATGTTTTGAATTCATTGACTTATTTTGATTAACAAAAACATGTTAGAACTTGTTTGAGTATCCCTCAAGACAACATCTTTACCTGAAAGTAATTCAGGCATTCTTTAATCAGTTTGAGCCTTTCAAGTTAACCTAGTACATTCATGTCACTAGAGTCCCCATTGAGCTTTATGAAAGAATGACATATGCAAAGCATATGAAAGACTACCATTTGAATTTTCTTCCTTTAGGCTCATTATCCAAACCTATTTAGCCTGAAAAACCATGTTTTACCTAATAAGAGACATATAATGCTTTGTTGTTTGATAGGTATGAATGAAGCAAATGGGGGTGTTAAAAAGTAGTATACTATGATAAAGAAGAAGAAAATTGACAAAAGAAAAAATATGGAAAGAGGTTTTTAATTGGGGTAATCACATTCTATAAACTCAAAAGAAAATAAGTTTGGGGGTGTGGTAGTAATACAACTCAAAATTAAGGAAAAACAGAGAAAACCCCAGCAAAAGTTAAGAGAGTGAACAATCTTGTGCAAGTCTATTATATCTCTTACTTTATTAATCCTTACTTTCTTTCTTTGTTAGCCAAACCCAAAGCCCCATTACAAGCTTAACAAAGACATCTTGATCCAAGTAAATAGAGTTGTCTACATTATTGGAGAGGGATTATAAAAAGCAAGCTTATGATATGTTTTGTGAAGGTCATTAGAATCATTATTAGTTTACACATTGTTAACTGACAAGTATGCATAGAGCATCAGATTGACATAGCACACATAAACACATTTTCACTTCATAAATGGATTGATGAAGCATGAGTTTCATGAGATTACTTGGCAAGTGTCTTGAATGATTTTTGAATTGTGTCCACGGGTAATTTGTTTAGCATATTACTGATTGTTTGAGAGAGATTGTCCTACTCGATTCATTAGTTTTGGTTGCTATTTTTCTTGAGTATGATCAAAAGTTAAGTTTGGGCATATTTGATAAAGGAAATATGTCTGACATGTGTTTGATTATAAGAGAGAAATTTTCCTAATTGATTCATGAGTTCAGATTTTTATTTTGCTCGAGGACAAGCAAAAGCTAAGTTTGGGGTATTTAATGATCTCATAATATATCATATTTTAATGCTTAAATTTATATATCATTTAACTTTATTTAACATGTTTTTATTAGTTCATAACTACATTTGATGAAATATTACATTTAATGAAGTTATTTTGTTTTTCAGGTAACAAATCATGTCAAAAGGAAGCTGAATGTGAAGTGGCACTACTTTGATTCCATTTCTGGTACCAATGTAGATTGATATAGGAGAAGTGATCAACATCAAAGTTGAAGCCATTGAAGTTATCTTTCCAAAAATCAAGAATAATATAAGTTTTAGATGGTATGAAGAAGTTATGGATGAAATAGTGAATATAGTTATGGATGTTCTATACATTTAAATGCTTATTTAGCTCAAGTTATCAACATGAAAGTTGTATATCTTCAAGTTATCTGACCAATGCAAAAAGAATTATGCAATTTTGAGTTTATTCAAGGAAGTTATGGTAAAAAAAGTGGCAGCATCTTCTGTGGATAGTAAACCGGAGCTACCAACACTCAACTCCACTACCCACTAGACAGTAGGTGTCACCGTTGGCACCATTCTAGTTCTGGTGGTGCCAGATTCTATCTAAAATCTATCAAATTATGTTTTAGTTATGTAAATTTCCTATTTTAGGTGTTTTGTGGGAAGTTCTTATGCAATTCTAAGGGGATTCTTTAGGAGAACTTATAGGAGGAGTTATAGGGTTTTCTTGGAGGCTACTTTTAGAAGATCTTATGGAGCAATGAAGGAGGAGACTCAGAGGACTTTTGGGGGGACAAAAGGAGATTCGAGAAGAGCAAAGGGATTTAAGAAGGCTAATTGTAGTTATTTTCTTCATGAACTAATTCCTTCTTTCTAAGGTGAAGATGTAGCCCTTTTTCATGAACCTTGTTATTTGGATTATTGATTATTTAATGCAAGTCTGTGTTTTTATTTATGGGTTTTATTTTAATCATTTGATTTATGTGATTGCTTGATCACTAGTTTCATAAATCTTATTCATTGTCTATGCATAGTTAAGGCATACACCTAATGAACAACCATGAACTTTCTTAAATGAGAAAAGTAGAAGGTTAAGGTGCACACCTGATGCACAACCATTCTACTTGGTTCATAGTTCTTGATTATAATGGGTTTTCAGCTCAATTATACTACACACCATAGGTAATTGGAATGAGTGAGAGCGCTTAATTTAAACCCACACACTAAATGGTGATAATCATATCATAGAAAGAACGAACCCAAGCAAGCATTGAATCTAATATCTAAATAGAAAAAGGAGTCATTGAGTGGTGGAATCTGAATCCTAGACCTTTGCCACTTGAGATTTATCCTATATCATTCTGTAGTTCTAGATTTCAAATTGTCTCTTTAGTTTATTATTCTTATTAGTTCAAACTAATAATCAATCTTTTCAAAGTACTTAATTTAATTAAATCAATTTGTCATTCTCTATGGGATCGACCCTTGCTTAGACACACTCTACTACTATACAATCGTGCACTTGCAAGGTATTATAATTTGAACCATCACGTAGCAATTGAAGTGGTTTGGTTGTTTATACTTCTTTCTTTGATTTGAACCATTCCCTAACTTGCTTCACTTCCAAGCAAGCATCACATAATTTATTTTAGTCAAATTTTAGTTTAGGTAAGCCAACTACAAGGTCTTTGTTATATAGTTTTCCAATCATGAATTTGTTGGCATGTCCTAGTATTCTATGTCACAATAGGGATTTATCATTATTTATAACAAGTCATTTAGCTTGGATATCATTTAAATCTACTTAGTACACATTTCTATAACTTTTACCAAGTACTATAACTGAATTTGAACTATCTATTACAATATATATATGAGATTCAAACACAACCTTGTATCCATTATCAGAAAATTGACTAATGCTTAGTAGATTGTGTTTTAATCTTTCTACTAGTAAAACATTTGAAATAGTAATAGAGGGAGGTTGGATAATCTTACCAATCCCAAGCACTCTACCTTTTTCATTATCTTGAAAGGTAACTGTTCCTCCATTTTTAGCTTTTAATTCTATGAAAAGCTTCTTCTTTCTTGTCATGTGTCTTGAGCAACCATTATTAATATACTATTTACTACCTCTTATAGTTCTCAAGCACACCTGTAACAATAAAATCAAGCTATAATTTTTGGTACTCATTTAAGAATGGGTCCAGGTGGGTTAGTAGCAGAATATTTTGGTACCCATTACTTTTTAGATAGTACTAAATAATTATCTATTGATATTGATGTATTCGTTATGTCAACAATGGTTTTTGATACCCAAATTTGGTTTTATTTGTGTTCTAATTTTCTCTCAAATTTGATAGTTTTCTTTCTATGGTTCCTTTACTTTTCTTTATTTTTAGTTTAAATAGTTTGAAGTTAATGTTTTTCTAAGAGCATGATTTTCTGCTTTTCTTTTCTCAAGTTCTATGTTAATGTTGGTTTTGAGTTGATCATTTTTTTGTTTTATCATAGAACATTAATAGATTGTCTTTTCCAATTCTCTTTTAGTTTCTTTATGTTTAGCTTTTAAAATTTTAAAATCTAAGGATAATTCATCTAGTAATTCTTCTAAATCAAAAGTTTCAATTTTTGAATTTACCTCATCTTCATGAATAACTATGAAGCTTATTCCTGTATGATGCTCCTCCTGATCCTTTTCTTTAGGGTTGAGTGAGTTGAATTGAGCTTCATTTTCTTCTTCTACTTTGCTTGAACTTTCTTTCATCATGTTTTTCAGCATTTTCCATGCAGCCATTGCTTTCTTCTTCTTTTCAAATTTTTTATTGTTAGGAGTATTCTTTTTATCAAAGTAAGAATTATACCTTTTCTTTTTGTCTCCTCGCCTTTTATCTGGTTCTGGACAATAAAATATCATGTGTCCAAATTTGTTGTAGTTGTAACATATTGGAATCTCATTCTTTTCCTTGCTCTTGTTGTTGCTTTTAAAGTTGTTTCCAAATTTCTTCTTTTTAATCATATTTCTGAATCTTTTAGTTATCATTATCATTACCTCATCATTTTCACTTGCTGAGTTTTCTTCTGAAGATTCTTCATTTTCTAATTTAGCTTGTAGAGTGATCTTCTTACCTTTGAATTCATCTGGAACCTTTTATTTCATTAAGACTTTATGGGTCATAAGTGATCCCATGAGTTCTTCTACTTTCATTTGACTTGGATCCTTTGCTTCATGTATAGCAGTTACCTTAGGCATCCAGAATCTAGGTAGAATCTTAATATTTTTTTGACTAACTTGGGCTCTTCATATTTCTCTCCTAAGCTCTTTAGTCCATTAATGATTTTTTGAAACCTTCCAAACATTTCAGAGATGGTTTCTAATTCTTTCATGGAGAAGGCTTTATTTTCCTGCACTAGAATATTTATTGTAGTTTCTTTTACTTGATTTGTAACTTCATGTGCTACCTGGAGCTTATCCCAGATTTCTTTAGCTGAGTCACATGCAAAAATATTTTCAAACTCAGAAGAGGTTAAAGCACAATAGAGGTAGTTTTTTACCTTAGCAACACATTCTACTACTTGTATATCTTCTAAAGTGTATTTATCTTCTGTGTTTGTGAGATTCTTACCATTCTTAACTATAAGCCATAATTGGTAATCTTTGGCAGTTAAGAAGATCTGCATTCTCATCTTCCAATACCCATAATTGGTTCCATAAAAAATTAGGGGTCTGGAAGTGGATTGCCCTTTTATAGATGTGTTGTAGAACATAATGGCCATTTGAATCTCTTAACATGTTAATATGCTAGTATTTGAAAATTAACTTAGTGAAGCCTGCTTTGATACCAGTTGTTGGTCCCTTACTGACTAGTAGCTCAAGAGTGTGGGTAAATTGAGCTTCTAAAAATTTTGGCTAATAAGTAACTGTGTGCTTAAAATGAGAAAAAGAATGCCTTGCAACACATACACAATATTTTTATAGTGGTTTGGCCCTTCTTGGGTTCCTACTCCATTTCTTTGAGTTAGTCTTCTTTACCGAACTCAGGTTCCACTATAACACTTGTTGGTTTTACAAACTCACCAATAACTCACTGGTTTTTCAAGTTCACCAAAAACTCTTTATACGTTGGTTTTCAAGCTTACCAACTAACTTACTAGTTTTCTAAGTTCACCAGAAACTCTTACAAATAATTAGTTTTATAGAGCTTACCAACCAACTTGCTGGTCTTTTAATGTAAAGTGCACAATAACAATGAAGCTTTTTTTAGGCTAATATGTATGAAAGCTAAGGCGTAATTGAAAGAGTAAAGTAAGCAATGAGATCAGAATCAAATTCCTTTTGAAGATGATGTAGATTTGATGCTGAAGATTTTGAACGCTTTGGCAGTGACATAGCAGATGAAGTTGAATGATGAAAAGCTGTGAATGCTCTTCTCTTAATCAAACAATAATTTTTAGTGTAATCTCTTAGTTATTGTAGCTGTTTTCTTAATCCTCTTTATATAGGATTTGAATTTTTAGCCATTGCAACTATTGGCATCATTTTTAAACAAGTTAAGCAGGTTTGGTGATGACTTTTATGCGTCGTCGGAATTCAAAGATTCTGAGTAGAGTGCTCATAACTTCTATGTTTTGGTTTATGCCTTAACAGAACTTCTGAAGTGGTTCTGTGGAGCTTCTGTAGTTAGTAAATTTTTGCTAGCACTCTCTTTAGGGTTTCTATCCATTGTCTTATTCTTCAACGGTCATCTATGTGTCTTTCGAACAACTTCTAGGTATCTTCTAGTTCACTTATATAGCTTGATCCTTACTTCTATATCTCTTTATGAAATCATATTGAACCGATCATGTATCTGATATTTCTTTTGAATTGATTTTGCATGATTTCTACACCGCTTCTATGTACTTTGACAGATTCTTCATTACTTCTGAGTAATGCTTTTTGCTTCTGCATTGCTTCTGTTACTTAAAGAAAATTCTTCTGATATAGTTATGATCACTTGAGTTTCCTTCTATGTTGCTTCTATGTGACCAAAGTTCCTTCTGAATTGCTTCTATGTATTGATGTGTTACTTTTGAGTTGCTTCTGTATATTAGAATAGTCCTTCTAAGTTGCTTCTATGCGGTGCTAGATTTCTCTTGTCAAGTTTTTCTACAGCTAACTCATCTTCTGTGCTTCTTTTGTGGTTCTTCTAATTATCAACGTTACTTCTGAAGAAGTTTTGGGTCATGTCTGATTTGGTTTTGAGTTGCATCTAATTGCTTCTAATTAAGTTTGATTTCTTCCTAACCTTTGATCTTTTCATGCTTAACTTAAAAACAAGTTCTAAAATGCTTTCATGTGCCTTTTGAATATCTTTTTATTTGAGCATTCTTTTAATACTTTCCTTATTCAGTTTTTGATACTAATACTGCAACACTTAGAAAGTGATTTATTAGTACCTTGATTCTTCACTCACTTGTTTCTTCATCATCAAAACTAAGTTATTTAATCTCATTCATCATCAAAATCAAGCTTAGTAAAGGGTTTAGACTTATCAAGTCTGTCAACCGCTATTGTGACCCTTAGAACCCACCATTTTTGAAGTCCATTCAAAACCAAATCCTACTATCAAAACCCCTCTAGGATTCTAACACACTTCTAAAGAGTAGGCTGCTTTGGAAATTTAGAGATCACCAATTTTAGCCACGTTAGAATTCCTTGAGAACTTCTGAGACACTTCTGATGACAGCTAACTCATTAAAATTGACTCAAAATGATGCGTTTTGCATATTTTTAATAGTTTTACACCTAAAATAGAAACTAACTCTATTAAGTAAAATATTTAGGCAAAACCAATGAATTTACATCAATTGAGGATCTAAAGATAGTCTCTCTTAATCAATCAATAATATGCTTGACAAATTGCACATATACACATAAATTAAAAATCATTCAAGACACTTGCCATGTAATCTCATGAAACTCATGCTTCATCAATCCCTTAATGAAGTAAGAATATGTGTGTGCTTTCTCAACCCTATGTTACATGCATTCTTTTTAATCAATAATATGCAATCTAGTGACTCTAATGATTTCCATAAAACATTCCATAAGCTTGATTTTCATAATCCCTCTCCACTAATATAGATAACTCTATTTACTTGGATCAATAGGTCTTTGTTAAGCTTGTGATGGGGCCTTAGGTTTAGCTAACAAAGAAAAGGAATAAGGATTCACAAAGTAAGAAATTATAAATAAGTTGCATATGAATATTCACTCTCTTGACTTATTATTTGGGGTTCTTTCTATTTTTATGGGTTGTATTACTACTACACCCCCAAACTTATTTTTTTTTTTAGTTCTTTGGGATGTGATCCCCCCAACTTAAAGTTGAATCCTTATTGATTCTTTTATTTTTATCTTTTTTCTTCTTCTTTTCAATTCCCCAAGCTTAATTTCTTTTGCTTTACTCATACCTCTCTAATAACCATATGCATAGAACATATCTCTTAATAGGCCAAACATGGTTTTTTAGGCTGAATGGGTTTGGATGATGCGGCTAAAAACTGAAAAGTCAAATGGTGGCCTTTCACATGCTTTGCATATGTTATTGTTTCAATAAGGCTCAATGGGAACATGAGTGACATGATGTACTAGGTTAGCTTAAAACGCTCAAACTGATCAAAGAAAATGCCTGCATCATTTACAAATAAACATGTTATCTAGGATTTCATCTTGAGGAATAATCAGACAAGTTCTAGCATGCTTATGTTAACCAAAATATGTCACTGAATTTATAAAATTATCAACTAATTCACATACACTTCACATGATCATGACATAAAGTGCTCAAAAGTCATCATTGGTGAAAAAGGACTTATCACAAGAATCATTCAATCATAAGGTAGTGTCTATCCTTCCTTCTAAATCATGTGTAATGGTAATAAAAAACTAAGCATTTATTATTGACAATCAAGAGAGAATCCCATTTTGTTCAATGTTTAACAAATTTGTATAATTTCTCATGGATTTTCTTAGCTAAGTCAGAAAAAATTAAAGCTCATTAAAAAAATTGTACCTAAATTTTAAAAAAAATTGTACAAATTTGATTAAAAATCTTCAAATATACCCCCAAACTTAAACTAAACATTGTCCTCAATATGAAAGAATGAAAGAAAGTTAAGATCAAAAGTTTCTCTGAATGGAGTGATGTTGCATTCTCAGTGTTTCTAATATGCAGATGTGAACTGTCTAATATGGATTTATTTCTCATTGGTTGAACTTTCTCCTCTAAAGTGAATCATTTTACTTTGCTGGTGGATAAGAGTTGATCAAACTATTGATGGCTGCAAGATAAAATTGTCTGAAATCAAGAAAGCATAACAAAAAAATCTAAACAAAAAGAAAAATAAAGAAAAACTAAACTAGACAAAAAATCTTAAAAGAGTAGGGATGAAGTAGTTTTGATTTATAGTCTTCAGCTTGACTGTCTCTTTCTTTAAGCTGGTTCTTTCAGTTTGAATGTGAACTTCTTCTTGTCAAATCTTCCTTCAAAGGATGGCATTAGACGCTGACCATTCACTTTAAATGTTCTCTTCATGTCATGAGAAACTTAAATTGTCCCATATGGCAATATCCTAGTGACAGTGAAAGGACCTGACCATCTGGACCATAACCCACCAAGTAATAATCTAAGGCAAGAGTTATAAAGTAACACTTTTTGACCAATTTCAAAGTCTCTTCTTAGAATGTGCTTGTCATCCAATCTCTTTACATGCTCTTTGTATATCTTTGCATTTTGATAAGCCTCATTACGAAGTTCATCTAGTTCATTTAGTTGTAGCAGTCTCTCTTCTCCAATAAGTTACCTATCAAAATTTAAAAATTTTAGTGCCCAATATGCTCTATGTTCTAATTCCATAGTTAAATGACAAGCCTTTCTAAACACTAGCCTAAAAATAGACATCCCAATGGGTGTTTTAAATGCAATCCTGTAGGTCTAAAGTGCATCATTAAGTTTTATTGACCGATCTTTCCTAGAGGCATTCACATTTTTCTCCAAAATTCTTTTAATTTTCCTATTTGAAACTTCTACCTATCCACTAGTCTAAGGATGATAAAGAGTTGCAATCTTCTATTTGACTTCATATTTATGGAGACGTGCATCAAACTGTTTACTGCAAAAACGTGTTCCCCCATCATTGATGATTGCTCTGGGAGTGCCAAATCTGGTAAAATGTTTTTCTTCAAAAATTTGATCACTACCTCAGTATCATTTGTTGGCATTGCTGCAACTTCTACCATTTAGACACATACTCTAAAGCTACCAAAATGTACTTATGGCTAAAGGAAGAGAGAAATAGTCCCACAAAATCAATGCCCTAAACATCAAATAACTCACAAACAAGAATGTTGTTTAAAGGCATCTCATTTCTCCTAGAGATATTTCCTATTCTCTGAAATCTATCACATGAAAGTACATGAGTGTGTGTATCTTAGAAAACCATTGGTCAATAAAAACTAGATTGCAAAACCTTAGCTATAGTTTTGGTGGAACTGAAATGCCCACCTGCCTCTCCATCATGACAATGTTGCATAATACTTATCATCTCATCCTCTGGTACACATCTCCTTATCACTTGGTCTACACAAAATTTAAGCAGAAAAGTTCTTCCCAAAGATAGTGTTTAACTTCAAAAAAGATTTTTTTCTTCTATTGATATGACATGTTAGGGGGTAGAACTTTACTTGCCTAATAATTCACAAAATCAACAAACCATGCTATTTTTGTGGAGTTGACATGAAATATATCTCATCAGGGAATTCTTCTGGCATTAGAGTTTCCTCCTCTTTTGCAATTAGAGTTCTAGACAAATGATCTACAACTAGATTCTCAGTTTCCTTCTTATCCTTGATCTACAAATTGAATTCTTATAGCAAGAGAATCCACCTAATTAATCTAGGCTTTGCTTCTCTCTTTGGAATCAAATATTTGAGAGTTAAATAGTTAAAATAAACAATCACTTTTGAACCAATCAAATAAGAATAAAATTTATCAAAAGTAAACACTACTATCAAAAGTTCTTTTTCTATTGTTGAACAATTCAATTGAGCTCCTGATTAGGTCCTACTAGCATAGTAAATGCCTTGAAAATTTCTTCCCTTTCGTTGTCCTGAGATAGCTCCTATGGCAATATCACTTGCATCATACATTAGCTTAAAAGGTAGATCCCACTCTGTCCTCCATGATTGGTGTTGAAACCAATTTCTCCTTGAATGTGTTAAAGGCTTGCAAGCAATCATATAAAAAATTAAATGATACATCCTTAACTAAGAGGTTAGAGAGGGGTTTAGCAATTTTTGAAAAGTCCTTGATAAATTGCCTATAAAATCCTGCATGCTCTAGAAATCCTCTGACAATTTTAATAGATGTGAGTGGAGGCAATTTTTCAATGACCTTCGCTTTGGCACGATCAACTTCTTTTCCTTTTTCTAAAAAATCTTGTGTCCAAGTACTATTCCTCCCTACACCATAAAATAACACTTCTCCCAATTCAAAATAAGGTTAGTCTCCTCACATCTTTGCAACACTAAAGCCAAATTATGTAGACATGAATAAAATGATGAGCCAAAAAACAAAAAAAATTATTCATTAAAATCTCAATGTATTCCTCAACCATATTAGAAAAAATAGCCATCATACATCTCTGAAAAGTGGCTGATACATTGCAAAGACCAAAGGGCATTCTTCTCAAAGCAAAATTACCATAGGAACAAGTGAAGGTGATTTTCTGTTGGATTTCTAGTGCAATGGGAATCTAATTATAACCTGAGTAACCATAAAAAATATGAGAGAATTCATGTCTTGCAAGTCTTTCCAACATCTGATCAATAAATGTTAAACGAAAGAGATGTTTTCTAGTGGCATCATTCAATTTCTTGTAATCAATACACACATGCCATCTGGTAACTATTCTAGTTCAAATCAATTCATTGTTATCATTTTTTTGAACTAACATACCTCCCTTCTTTGGTACAACTTGCATCGGGCTCACCCATGGACTATCAGAAATAGGATAGATGATTCCTACAATTAGTAGCTTGATCACTTCTGATTTCACCACTTCTTGCATCTTTGGGTTCAAATGCCTCTAGGTTGGAATGTGGGTTTGTACTACTCCTCCATTAGAATTTTATGCATGCAAAGTGAAGGGCTGATTCCTTTGATGTCTGCAATTTTCTATCCAATTGTGATCTTATGCTCTCTTAAAACTCTTAGAAGTTTCTCCTCTATCATATCTGTTAAAGAAGAAAAAATAATCACTGGCAAAGAAGAAACTTCATCTAAATAAGTATATTTTAAATGAGAAGGTAAAGATTTGAGTTCAAGAATAGGAGGCTCTTCAATAGATGGCTTAAACTTTTTGTTGATTTGTCCCTGCCCCTCAAATCTTAGTGATTGTTGCTTTGAGTAGGGTGGGTTTACCTCCATAAAATTTTCATAATCCTCTTTATCCTCTCTCTCTCTCTCACATTTTGTTTATTGCTTGGTTGAGTTAAGCATACTTCAAGTGGATCTTTAACAACACTTTCCAGAAAAACATTGTTCACCAACTTGTCAATAGATTCAATTGCAAAATAATAATTAGCATCCAAAGGATATTTCATTGCTTCAAAAACATTAAAGGTGACTTGATCATTTTAAACTTTAAGAATTAATTTTCCCTATTGAACATCAATAACAGTTCTACCTATTGCTACGAAGGGTCTACCTAAGACAAGTGGTACCTCCTTGTCTTCTTCCATGTCCAGAACTATGAAATCTATAGAAAAAATAAACTTATCAACCTTTACCAAACCATCTTGCACAATACCCCTTGGATGTTTGATTAAACGATCAGCTAGCTACAATGAAACTATGGTTTCTTTAACATCACCTAGTCCTAATTTTTTGAATATAGAAAAGAGGTATTAAGTTAATGTTTGCACCTAAATTACACAATGCTTTTTCAAAATAAGAATCACCAGTAGTGAAAGGGATAATGAAACTCCTTAGATCCTTCATCTTTTATGGTAGATTATTCCGTAGAATAGGTGAGCATTCTTGTAACACCTGGTGGTGTTAAATTATGGATTATTATTGAAAATGAGGAGTAAAATTTTTTATATAATGAGATATGGTGGAAAAGCTAAAAATGTGAATGATGTCATTTGTGTCCAAATTTAGATATAAATTTTGGATTATTTAGACAACGTATTTAACATAAAAGTAATAGATCATGAAATTATATTTTTAAAGAATCAAGAATCATTCGATTCTGATGTCATATGAGTAAGCTATGATTAATACACCAAAACTCTTTTGTATGCAGAAAAATAATGAGATGAACGAGATGGGTCAACTTTAATTAAAATTTTGACATATTTGTGGGATGATTTAGGAACTGTGGTCAATATGAAAGTTGCAGACCTTGAAATTATATGCTAATAGAATAAAAATCACTCAATTTGAAGTTTATATGAGAAAGTTATGGCCAACAAACTAAAACTGCTCCTAGCCTCTTTAATTGAATTGTTAATAAGTTAATTTAAGTAATAATCATGTATATATGAAGTGAATGCTATTGGAAATAAAAAATTCTTGTGATACCCTGTTGGAAAATGTTAATTTAATTAGTGTTTATCATGTGTTTAATGAGTATTGCCTAAGATTGACTATGAAAGAAATATTAATATTATGTGATGTATGATATACATGAATATAAATGGCATTGTGGCTATGTGTAGGATGATCTGAGGAGGATGAAAAGCCAGAGATCTTCAAGATTGTGATTGGAGATAAAAGCCTAAGGTAAGTAGGTGGCCCCTTTTGTGATTCGAATATATAGATGGGGATAATAATTATCCCATATTTGTTCCGGGCATGTGTGTTTTGGATGAGGGATTGTGGATGTCCCATGCTTGTTTAAGAATGATGTTTATCTATTTTGTAAGTACGTGTGCATTGAGGGATAGTGAATATTCCTTGAGTATGTAGAGAATGGAAGCATATGATGATTATGACATGATATGATTGTATGAATGTAATGGGATATGAATTATTCCATAAATAGTATGTTTGTATAAATATAAAAGGGGATCGAGAGTATCCCTTGGATTGAAATGATTGAGGAGATATAAAGAATCTCATGTTATGCTTATTCTTGTGTATGGATGTCTTCTAAATGAATGGGGGTAGAAAATATCCCATGTTTGTACTGGATAAGATCGATGAGATGAATGTATCTCATGATAGGGATAATATATGTTGTATTGAGTGAATGCATATGTGTTGATGGAATGCAAACATTCCATAAGTATAATCTCTTATGTTATGCTTGAAAAACACAGTTATAAGGATATGCTTGTATGGCATACTTTTAATATAGGGTGCTTGCATGACATGGTGTGATGAGCCCAGAGTGGCTCAGATGTGATATGAATTACCTGAATGGCATAGTTATGATATTATACACCTGAAAGGCATAGAGTGTGTATAGAAAAGAATGAGGATGTAAGCCTCATGGTATGATTGCATTGGCATGTATTTATTTATGTTCTAGTTTTGGGAACTCGTGATTCCTATATAATTTTTATTCTCTATTTCTGCCTACTTACTGAGTTGCCCGGACTCAAACCCTAATCTATTTTTTTAGTTGACACGATAAGTAAAGAATTTCAACTGTGGGTAGGGATTGGCGAGCAAAAGTAGAAGATATTTTAATGGTATGCTAGAATGTTGGGATTGGAATCCCATTATGTAATTATGGATGATTGTATTTTATTCCAAATGATGTAAACTAAATGTAATGGCATATCATATTAATTATTCTTAATATTGTAGATGGATTTGAATTAATCCTAGGAAATGCATTGCCATCATGATCTGGTTCCGATCTTGGGCAAAAGCTGTAAGTATGGGTGTGGGTGTTTTAGATATAATTGTTGTTATTTGATTCTAAAGAGTGTACATTTTATTTAATTTCATGCATATATATCAGGTATAAATGTCCATAATATAGGGTAGACTTTACCAAATTTTAGGCAGGACATTTCTCATAAAATTAGGGAAATGTGAGGTTATGGTAAAATTTCTCTTATGAAGAAGGCAAATTGTAGTATTCCGCATTGGCCTCAGTGTGGTGTGGTCAAAATGCATAGGGTGGGGGTGTGGAGCATTACAATTCTTCATTCAATTTGATAGTTTTGTGTGCCTCTAACGTCCTCTTATTTTTCAAGATATCCATTAAATATTTTGCATAGTATTCGCTATAAAGTAACTGTAAGTGTACGGCGCTAATTTTTGTAATGTAGTGATAAGAAGGTTGTCGTATACATAGGAATTTTGTATTTTACTTCATCACTATCTATTACTTTAAATAATTCTAACTTTATATGGATGATTGAGAAATGAATAATTGAATAATAAATAAAATGGGTAGTCTTGAATAGAATTAATCAATGTGTGAAGATCTTAGAGGGTTGATTTCATTTATGCTTCATTCATGATGTTTTCAACTCATTATCAATTTATCATTGCATTGGTTTATAAATTGAGAATCCTAATTCATTTAACCCCCTCTTTTGAGTGTTAGGTCAAATAACTATTCACTGTATCCTAATTTCGATATCCCTTTAGATCTATGATTCTCTATAAAGATTTCATAAAATAAAGAAGCTCTCCTGAGTCATCTAAGATTTTATGTTATGATGAAACCTCTCCCAAGTGTCAAACATTAGATGGCCAATCAAAGATTAAATACATGATCAGTCAATAGATAGCCAATCAATTGAAGGCATTAAATATCAAAGAATATAAATAAACTAATATGCAATGTCATCATTGATTAATCCATGAATTTCACATAAACTCCATCTCCCCTCTAGAAAGAGGGAAGTTAGCTAGACATGATGTAAAATAAATCAAGCAAATAATCATTCAACATCATCATAGTTTTAGTCCCAAAATTATAGACACAATTTCGTGGAAAGAAACTAAGTAAAGAAGCAAAGAAGCTAAAGATGGCAAATTCCTCCCTTTCAGCTTGTCTTCCAATCCTTGCAATCATTCTCCTTTGCTTTGATCTTCAAACTTGATCTTCTCCTCTTCAAAGCCTCTCCAAAAGACCTTAAAACCCTCTCAAGAAAACCCCCAAAATGTCCCAAAGTGTTCCATAAAAAGCCTCTTCGAGCTACCTTAAAAACCAAGCCCAAAATGGAGCTAAAATCCCGCACCGCCGCTGGTGCCTCGACGCTAAAACTTCTGTTTGCCAAATACAAAAGCAATGTCCACTATTTTGTTTATATCTTTCTCATATAATATCAAAATATGTGATTCTTAATGGTTTAAAAGTATAATTTAAACATATACAACTTTCATGTTTAATACTTTCTGCAAATAATCATTGATATATTACAAAAATCATATAACAGTGATGCCTTTGTCATATTCAGCAAATTTGAGATGAACGTAGTATTTTGGCCATAAATTCCATGTTTGATCTCCAAATCCTACGATTCTGATTCTTTGGATGGGTAATTTGAAGGGATGAAACTTCTTTGTTTACCAATATGCCTGAATCCATCTTTATATGTATCAAAAATAGCCTCAAAGTGGTGTTTTTTTAATTTCAGCTCCTTTTTCACATGTTTTGATACCTGAAATACCAATTAACTCTATTAAGTGAAATAATTAATCAAATGTGTTTATAATGTAGTAAAATCATGTCAAATGATGATCCAAAATATTTAAATTTAGGTGTTAAAATATGGTGGATCATGAGCTTATCAAATATCCCCAAACTTATTAATTTGCTCATCCTCGAGCAAAACACAAAGAATAAACTTTAAAAAGAGACACAAACACTACATTGATGAAGTTCATCATCGTAAAACCTCAATAAAATCAACATAGCTTAGAAGATAAGATTAAAATATCATCCCCATCTAGAATTTCAACCTGAGCATCTTCCTATCTACCTTCGACTCTTGGTGCATGTGCAAAAGTTATAGCCATTCCAATCTAAATCACTTCATACTTAAATTAAGTTATGCAACTAAATAAGACATGTTCAATGCTAACCCTTTGAATCCAAAAATTAAGAGAGACTATAATAGATATGCATATGATGTTTTAATTTCTTTCTTTCCACCTATACTCTTCTTATTTTCCTTTTGTCGGTTGTATTACTATCACACTCCTAAAACTTTTTCCTTTTGAGTTCTTTAGAATGTGATCCCACCAAATTTTGTGTTGTATTACTACCACACCCCAAACTTACTTTCTTTTCAATTCATGGAGATGTGATCCCCCCAATTGAAGGATGAATCCTTATTCATGCTTTTCTTTTACATCATCTAATGTTCATCTCAAACAATAATTACAATATGTTCTAGAGTTCAAATTGACCTATGCATACTTAGTCACCTAAACTATTTCTAAGCACTCAATGAATTCAAAAAAGAAATGGTTATGTGACTAAATGGGTAAAAAAATCTAATGCAAATTAGACAATTATTTAGGTCAATCACGTAGACATTATTAAAATTCTTCATTTTCTTCCTAAACCTTTGTTATACATCCTCTTCATATCATTGGTCTATTACAATAACCCTGATCAATGCTAAATTTTTTTCTCTTCCCCAAACTTAAAATTGACATTATCTTTAATGTGCAAAATAGAATAAGAAAATCAATGACTTCTCTAATGGAGATGTATTCAATTGTTTTCTTAATCCTCTGACTCCTTAGATGCATAAGCTAGGGTATTAGGTTCCTTGATAGTGAATGAAGGTTGCTTTTGTTGGTGTGCACAACTTTTTGAAGGGATCACCTGGAATCAAGAAAGCCAATTAAAAACTAAATTGCAAAACTAAACAAAACTAATGAAAATAAACAAATGGTAAATTTTAAAAGCTTGGGTTGCCTCTCAAGAAGTGCTTAATTTATAGTCTCAGCTGGATTAATGTCTTCCTTCTTTCTAGTGGATTTTGGCTTTTTGGTGCTCTGGTTATATAATTTTAGGTCTTGGCATTTGGAATTTTTCTTGAGAACCCAATTGATACACATACTCAATTACTTCAGTGTTTTCTATGGGCTTTTCGAAATATTCTTCAATGATATCATCCACCATATTAATCTTGAAGCAATCATTATTCTTATTGTGCAGCCTCATCTCGTTGAACATGTTAAACTTCACTCCATAGTCTTGAAATCGCCATGGCTTTTCTTCCTCCACACTTGTAAAAGAAGAAGAAGTAATCATTGGAAAGAATGAATCAATGCCAAAAATTGCATACCTTATTAGCTCTAACTTCTTCTACTAATGACTCTTCATCCAATGGTTCCACCTTATTGCTGAATTTCTCTTTTAATAACTCTTCCAAAGCCAAAACATGTTCCATGACCTCCCTAATATCTATAATATCCTAAATTATAGAGTTTTCATTGTAATGTTCTAAAGGATATTGAACACTTTCATCATTAGCAAAACAATCCTCCAAATTCTTAAGAAAATTAGTGTTACTTGGAAAAATACCTTTGTTTGGATTATAGACAAAGTTTGCAAGCTAACCAATCTAAGTTTCCAATGACTTGATGGATACATTTATATTTTCCATTTGCACCTGAACACTATCAAGTCTTTCTTCATTCCAAGTGAATCTTGTTTGACTTTTTGTTACAAAGGTACTAATGAGATCTTCAACTAACGACTTCTTCTAAGTTGCTTGAGGTTGAAAACTAACACCAAGGTTGATGGAATTCCAAGGATTTTCATAGGATAGGTTCTCATAATTTCTTAGTCCTGGATAATACTAAGTTGATAGTTTGTTTCCATGGTAGTTGTTGTCGCCCTAATTATTTACACTATGCATCTCATCTTTGGTTTGGTCTATAGCCATGTATGATCCAATCACAAAAGATGACTTTCTTGTAATTGAAGCTTCCATTGATGCTGAATTGGCTATTACTAACTGGTAAGTTAGAGATGATACCTATGCAATGAAGGCGGTGACTGGATCTACTTCAAAACAACCAATGACTTTTCTTACCAAATTATGTTCATCGGGCCATTTGAAAGTGTAGTATGCCATGTTTTGGAGTAATGAAGCTCTAGAACTAGCACTATCAAGAAAGAAAAAAGAAATTGAATCAACCAAAAATAAGAGGAAAGAGAATTTAAAATAAAGTAAAAAGTAAAAATATAAATTAAAACTAGAATTATCTTATAGCAATAACAAATTAAAGCTATGCCAATCCCTGGCAATGACCTAAAAAACCTATTTGCTACAAATTCGACTGCAAGTGTATGCCATCAAGTTTTGTAATCTAATAATGAGAGGGTTATCATATCCACAGGGATTGTGTATTTCATTTCAGCACTATCTTTTGCTTTAAATATTTGTACCTTTATTTGGATGACTGAGAAATGAATAATTGAATAACAAATAAAATGGATAGGCTTGAAAAGAATAAACAATGTATGAAGATTCTAGAGGGTTGATTTCATTTATGCTTCATTCATGATGTTTTTAACTATTACCATTTGATCGTTGCATTGGTTGATAAATCAAAAATTCCAATTCACTTAACCCCCTCTCCCGAGTGTTAAGTCAAATATCTATTCCCCCTATCATAAGTTTGATATCCTTATAAAAGTTAGAATTAAGGGTTTGTATTAAGATCTATAATTCTCTATAAAGGTTTAATTAAACATAGAAGATCTCTTGAGTCATCTATGATTTTATGTTGTGATGCCTAGATCCTATTTGGGGTTACCTCTCCTGAGTATCAAACCCTAAAGACATGATCAATCAATAGATGACCAATCAATTGAAGGCATTAAGTATCAAACATCACAACTAAACTAATATGCAATGTCAACCAAGTAAATCATTGATCAATCCATGAATTTCACATAAACTCCATCTCCCCTCTAGAAAGAGGGAAGTTAGCTAGACAGGATGTAAAATAAATCAAGTAAATAATCATTCAACATCATCATAGTTTCAATCCCAAAATTATATCCATAATTACAAGGAAAGAAACCAAGTAAATAAGCAAAGAAGCCAAAGATGACAAATTCTTCCCTTTCAGCTTGTCTTCCAATCCTTACAATCATTCTTCTTTGCTTTGATCTTCAAATTTGATCTTCTTCTCTTCAAAGCCTCTCCAAAAAACCATAAAAACCTCTCAATTAAACCCCCCAAAATGTCCCAAAAGTGTCCCAAAAAAAGCCTCTTTGAACTGCCTTGAAAATTAAGCCAAAAATGGTGCTAAAATCCCACACTACCTCAGGCACTATGACCATAGTTTTGGCACCGCGGCACCAAAACTATGGTCCACTAGATAGAAAAGCAATGTCCACTATTAGGCCTATATCTTTCTCATATTATATTAGAATCATGTGATTCTTAATGATTTAGAAAAATAATTTAAAGATATACAACTTTCATGTTGAATACTTTTTCTAAATAATCTTTGATATATGCCAAAAATCATAGAGTAGTGATGCCTTTGTCTTATTCAGCAAAATCTAAAGTCTAAGAGAAATGTAGTGTTTTGGCCACAAATTCCATGTTTAATCTCCAAATCCTATGATCTTTTATTTTTTGGATGGGTAATTTCAAGGAATAAAATTCTATGTTTACTACTTTTCTTGAATTTATCTTTATATGTATCAAAAATAGCCTTGAAGTGATGCCTTTTTCATTTAAGCTCCCTTTTCACATGTTTTGATACTTGAAACACTAACTCCATTAAGCGCAATATTTAATCAAATGTGATTATAATTTAGTAAAATCATGTCAAATGAATATACAAAATATTTGAATTTAGGTATTAAAATATGGTGGATCATGAGCTCATCACATAGCTAGGCATCTGTGTTAAGGCATCTACAAAAGGAATTTTAATATGTAGTTTTTTAAATACATTCAAAAAGTTAGTTAACTACTTATTCATCTTATGCTATTGTATTCTTTGAGGAAATGGAATTGGAGGCACATATGATTTGGGATAATTTGGAAAAAGTGTGCTTTTTCTTACCTTTTGTGGTTGTTTAGTTACTTCCTCCTCTCTTTCTTTGGTAGCTGGTTGTTCCATAGTTTCCTCTCCCACTTGCTTTCCACTTCTTAAGGTTACAGCTTTTACCTTTTCAACTGGATTTTTCTCTATGTTACTTGGTAAGAATTCCTACTATTTTTTTGACAACATATTTGCTAGTTGTCCTTCATGCATCTCTAGATTTTTGATTGAGGCGTCTTGATTTTGAAACCTCATGTCTGTGTGATTTATAAATTCTTGAGTGCTCCTAACAAATTTGTTAACAATCTCTTCCAAATTAGATTTTTTCTGGTCTGGTTGCTTGAATCCTGATGGTGGTCTCTTCACATTCTGATTATTGCAAGAAAAATTTGCATGATTTCACCAACCTGGATTGTAAGTGTTGTTGTAGGGATTATTCTACATACTGTTGAAATTACAAACAAAGTTAGCATTCTCACTAGATTGTGCAAAAGTGTTACCTACCTAAAAATCCATGCTAGCATGTCCTCCACCACAAAAATTACAAGTCACTCTCTGAATTTTCATTACTGAAACATTCATGTTGTCTATCTTCCGATTCAATGCTTTAAATTGTGCAATGTGTTGTGGTACCATCCACTTCATGTACTCTGACTGGTCTCCTCACAGATAGCCTTTCAGTAGGCCACTAATAACTATTTGATGCCATTTCCTCCAATAGTTCATAAGCTTCTTCTAGTATTTTATTATTCAATGGTCCTCCTACAATAGCATCAATCATAGAATGAAAATTTGGACTAGTCCCCTTATAAAAACTTTGTATCTACATCCATATGGGTAGTCTATGATGTGAGCATCTCCTCAGCAAGTCTTTAAATCTCTCCCATGCCTTATATAGTGATTCATTGTCCATATGCATGAAAGTTGTAATATCATTATGCATCTTAGAAAATTTCGAAGAAGGAAAAAACTTACCTAGGAACTTTTGTGCCATAGCATCCCAAGTGATGATTGAGCCTACAGGAATATAAGAAAGCCAACTTTTAGCTTTATCTTTTAGAGAAAATGAAAATAATCTTAACCTTATTCCGTCATTAGAGATTCCATTATATTTAATTGTATCACAAATCTCTAGAAAAGCATCTATATGACTATTTGTATCATCTCTTAGAAGTCCACTAAATTGCACTGATTGTTGAAGCATATGAATGAGAGATGGCTTAATCTCAAAATTGTTTGCTAGAATTACAGGTCTTCTTATGCTTGAGGTTTGTCCCTGAATAGAATTTTCAGCTACAACTACTTCTTCCATCTTTTCAACTACACCTGCTTCTTCCATCTTTTCAGTCAGAATTGATTGCTCTCTCAGTCTTCTTTTGTAGGTACAATCAATTTTTGGGTCAAACTTAGTTAGATCACCTTGCTGACTTCATACCATACACCACTCTCTACAATAAAGAAAATAATAGAAATAAATTAAATCTAGAATTTAAAATAAACTAAACCAAAGAATCAAACTAAACAAAAAAGAAAAAACAAAGTAATACCAATCTTGATTAGTATTGATATTGATGTATAACTTCACTGCCTCCCCGACAGCGGCTCCAAAAACTTGTTCATACTTGTGCAAGTATAACAATCACAAGTAATATAGATGATGTGAGTTGAGTATTATTTCCATGAGGAAGTATGTTGTTATACAGTAGGTACTAAATATCAAAATATTAATGGATGAAATATTTAGGGATTCAACTTCACCTAGCAAATCCAATTGTATTGATGAATTGCTTTTAGTAAATTATTATTCCTCTCATTGTTAATTAGATGCACTAAAGTATCTACCACCCTTTCTCAAGTGATATGGTAGGTGTGCTTATTGAAGTTACCTACTATGTCTCCATGCAGATCCAAATCAATAAACCCATTAAGCTTAGGCATCCATGTGTAATAATATGCTCGCAAGATCAGACTCACATGGATTGCACATGTATAATGGCTATCTCTAGAGTTGATTGCATCATATGTTCTTCAATTCAAGAGTTTTTTCCTAATTCACCGCTCTTGAGTATAAATTAATAATCTTAGTTCATGTAGATGGTAGCTAATCACATGCACACATTAAGCATAGAAAAGAAGAAACAATGAGGAAAAAGATAATTTAACTAAAAATAAACATTAACACAAGTTTCATTGCTAGGATCTATTTAACCCTAGATAAAAGAAATTTAGAACATCATAATTGAATTAAAATCAACTGAGTAATTGATAAACATCTTTGTAATCCAAGTTTAACTATTGATTCAAAAACAAAAGATGAACTAGAAAGAAAGAAAAATAGAATATGAAAGTTGTAGTAGCTTTCTCCAATGATTATCGTGCTCTATGCTCTTGTCCTCATCCAACTCCCTCCAATTATCTTCTTGCTCTATGTTTTTCTCCTCATCCAACTCCCTCTAACTCGGTGCTTGGATCTCTATAAATAACCCAAGCAGTAGGGTTTTATTAGAATCTTCCACTACTCATAAAGATCCTTTTCCAATAATAACTTGCATTTCACCATGAAAATATAGCTTCCAAAAATATTGCAATGCATAAAATAGAAGTTCTTCAAAATAACTATGTTGCTACACATCGTGGGTTTGCAACACATGTGCCTAAAAATCAGCTTCTAGTAACAACTGAACTTGGACACTTAAAAATAATTTGCAACTTCTAAAACCAACATGTGGTGCACTTCCAACTTCTATTTCCAATTTTGTCCTTCTAAAACACTCTGAATCTTCAAATTTGCTTCTAAAAAGTGTTGCTAAAAGATTCTTCTAAGCTTTAAAATTTTCAATCTTGTCAAACTACTTTAGAATTTCTAAACTTCAAAATTTAGTTGCTTCAAAATTTTTGATATGAGCTTCAAAATTTTTGAATATCAAGATTTTGAAACTCTTAAGAATATTGTCACTTTGCCACACTTCTGAGATTAATACTTCACAACTTCAGAAGTTCTGTTGAACTTCTAAGAACCTCTATCAAACTTCTTAACTATTTTTGAACACCTCTTGTAATATGGACATAGTTCTAAGAACCTCAGAACTACTCATATTATAATATGAGAACTTCCGTAAACTTCTCAGACCCTCAGAAACACTTCATGTCACCCTTCCAAGAACATCTCTTCTAACATTGTTTAGAGCTTATTTAGCACCTCTTTGAAAACCTCTGTTGCACTTCTGAGAGTCTTAGAACTCATTTAGCACTTCTTCTTCAAGCCTCAAAACCACCTCATAACTTTAGAAACCACTTCTACAATTCTTTACAAATTCTAGTTGCACTTCTTAGAATGTTAGAAACCTCTTCTACGAGCTTCAGAACTACCTTTGTTGCACTTCTAAGTACTTCTATCACTATTCTGGAAACCTCAGAACATCCTTAGTTGCACTTTTGAGGTCTTCAAAAATCACTCAAAATCTTTTCATCAAGCATTAGAACTCTATTCTGTCAACCACTATTTTGAGCCCTAGAACCCACCATTTCTCAACTCCATTCAGAACCAGTTCCTACTATCAGAACCCCTCTTGAGATTTTGATGCACTTTTGAAGAGTAGGCTACTTCAAAAATTCTAAGATTGCCAATTTTAACAACATCAAAATTCCTTGAGAACTTCTGACACACTTCGGATGATGACTAACTCATTAAAATTAACTCAAAATGACGCCTTTGGCATATTTTCAACAGTTTTACACCTAAAATAAAAACTAACTCCATTAAGTGAAATATTTAAGCAAAACCAATGAACTTGCATTAATTGAGTATCCAAAATATGTGAATTTAGGTATTGAAACATCATAAAATACAAGCTTATCAAATATCCCAAACTTAGCTTTTGATCGTCTTTGAGCAAAATAGTAACCAAACTTATGAAATAGTTAGGATAGTCTCTCTCAATCAATCAGTAACATGCCAGACAAATTACACATATACACATAACTTAAAAATCATTCAAGATACTTGATGGTTCAAATTATAACTCCTTGCAAGTGTACGGACATATAACAATATAGTGTGCAATGCAAGGGTTGATCTCATAGAGAACGGTCAAATTGAATTAATTAATTTTAGTTACTAAACTATCCTAACTTTAAAAGAAATATTTATAACTAAATAGACTTGGAATAAAGTTTGGTATAATTTCAGAATTTTAGAAACTTAATAGAATGAAAGTAATCAATGACTAAATATAATGCAGAGAAATTAGCAAGATGAAGAAGTCTAGAGATCCGATTTCACCACTAAATGATACCCCTTTACCAATGGAATGTTGGACTTAATGCCTCACTTGGGTTCGTTCTTTCAAAAGTAAGATTATTATCATTAGGTGTGCAAGTTTAAATCAAGTGCTTTCACTCATTCCAATTACCTATGGTGTGTAGCATAATTAAGGTAAAAAACCATTAAGCTCAAGAACATAAGAACCAAAATAGTTTGGTTTAGCATATGTTATCTACCTTAACTACCTATCCTTCTCATTCAAGGAAGCTCATGGTTTAGCATATGGTGTGTACCTTAACCATGCTTTAATAATTAATTTAACTTATAATATTGATGATCAAGCAATAAAATAAATTAAATCATTGTAAATAACATCATGAATAAAACAAGATCATATAACATTAATAATATCCAACAATCCATAACAAAGAGTATCAAAAAGGGTTACATCTTCACCTTATAAAAAGAGATTTAGTTCATGAGAGAAAATAAAACAAGTCCCTTAAATAGGATGATAATAATGAAGAACATCTTTCATCTTTTTTCTTTCTTACTTGTAATCCCTTCTTCTCTAGGAGAAATCTCCCAGAAAAATGGCTCCAAACCCAGAGAAAAACTCCCATAAACAAAAGTGAGAAGAACCCCCCAAAAATCCTAATTTTTTTCTTAAAAACCCCTGAGTTATGCACTATGGAAAAAATCCACAAAACATGGTCCGCAGCTGGCACTAGTGGCATTGGCTTGCTGCTCGGCCGTGGTGGTCTTCGGTTCTGGCACTAGCGGCACCAGCTAGTGGACTTGGTCTGTGTTGCTTCTTTTGCTTCTTTGTAGCTAATTTCTTCTGCATCCTTTGAGTTTCTTCTTTTCTTTCTTTTTCCACTTCTTTTTCGCTTCCAAGACACCCAGAAAATCCAAAAAATAAGCATGAAATTCATCTAAAAGAGACAAGGATTTGCAAATAACTAAGCTTAAACATATGTAATATAAGTGAATGAAATTCGCTCATCAACACTTGCCATGTAATCTCATTAAACTCATGTTTCATCAATCCCTTCATGAAGTGGAATATGTATGTGTGCTTTGTTAACCTCATTTTACATGTATGCTTTTTAATCAATAATATGCAATCCAATGATTCTAATTATTTTCGTAAAACATTCCATAAGCTTGATTTTCATAATCCCTCTCTAGTAATATAGACAAAACTGTTCACTTGGATCAATAGGTCTTTGTTAAGCTTGTAATGGGGCCTTAGGTTTAGCTAACAAAGAAAAGGAATAAGGATTCACAAAGTAAGAGATTATAAATAAGTTGCACATGAATATTAACTCTCTTGGCTTATTATTTGGGGCTCTTTCTATTTATATGGGTTGTATTACTACCACACCTTCAAACTTATTTTCTTTTGAATTCTTTGGGATAAGATCTCCCCAACTAAAAGTTGAATCCTTATTGATTTTTTTCTTTTTATCCTTTTTCTTCTCCTTTTGGCCTTTTTCTTGTCAATTGCCCCTAACTTAATTTCTTTTTCTTCACTAATTATACTTTTCTAGCAATCATATGCGAAGAATATATCTCTTTATAGGCCAAATATGGTTTTTCAAGCTGAAAGGGTTTGGATGATGAGGCCAAAAAAAGAAAAGTCGAATGGTGGTCTTTCACATGCTTTGCATTCATTCTTTCAATAAGGCTCAATGGGACACTAATAACATGTTCAAAATTCAAGTCATATTGCTTATATTCTTAAAATGCCTAAACCTCTATTTTTGAGACAGTCTCATTTTCTCACAAAAATTAAAGAATTCCTCACTGGAATGTTTATCTCTTGACCATTTTAAGCAAACATTT
This sequence comes from Pouteria campechiana, assembly GCA_036873735.1. Taxonomy (NCBI): domain Eukaryota; kingdom Viridiplantae; phylum Streptophyta; class Magnoliopsida; order Ericales; family Sapotaceae; genus Pouteria; species Pouteria campechiana. The sequence goes on from JAYJMB010000007.1 coordinate 777,531, forward strand.
ATGAGAGATCTCCTCAAGAATTCACTGCAATCTAGTAGAAACCCCCTAGCCATTACCTCATTATTAGCATCAGTGTCTATTTAATTTATTTCATCCAGTCACTGCTAAGGCAAGAGTGAAAACAAGAGAGAACTCAGTCTGCATGATAGAGATCATGAACAGAGATAGAAAAAATGAGATGTGTGCAGAAGAGAATTCATTGAAGAGAAGCAAAGTGGACAGAGTAGTAGTTGAGTTGTTTTAAATTGGAGATAGTTCTTTTGTTGGGTTTGCTAGATTTCATGATGTGAAGATAAGGAGTTCGAATGGATATCTACAAGAAATATCATGTTCTTTAGAGATTACAAATATCATCTTTATGCAAGTCCAAAGGCCAGACTTTAAATGTAACCATCTTTTGAGGCTGATGTAGAAGAGGGAGAAGTAGTACCTTTAGGAGACCATTTACGCTGCCCCCCCCCCCCCCCCCGGTCCAAAACTTCTCCCCTCTGATGTGACCTTCCAAGTTATGGAGGAATGCCTACACATGATTCAAAACTTGAATGAAGGATCATAATCGGGCTAAATCATAATTTCTTCAATACCTCCTTTTCTTCCATCTATCTCATCCCCTACTGCATTTTTTCACTGTTAGATTAAAACTCTCTTTGAATAGAAATCCAATGAAACAAAATTACTATTTTTGCTAATTCTGTGTATTTCATTTTCATGCATATTATGTCTTAGATGTTTTCCCTTGTGCCTTTTTGATAATGACAAAAGGGGGAGAAATAGTCAATTTTGTATAAATATACCAAGGGATAGATATTCTATTTGTATATGGAAAAAATCTGTTAGTACTATTAGAACCAAGTGCATCCATTTAGTGGAAGGATGCACTAAGTTAGGGCGAATTATTTATGTTTTATGTTGAATGTAAATCATTTCAATTTAGTTCCCATATATGCTTATGTTTTACCTGTTTGAAGGGTAATTCACTTAAATATTTTGTCATCATCAGAAAGGGGGAGATTATTAAACCAAACCTCTTTACTTGGATTGATTTTAATGATGAATATGTTTAGCCAACCAAGTTTTGATGATGAGCAAAAGCACCTGAGTGAAAGTTTAAGCTATTGATCAGTATTTGTCAAGTGCGTAGTAATGAACATTATATTAGGAAAATAACATAAGTAGGCAACATATATAAAACTATATCAGAAACAAGATTCACTATCTTACAAGGAAGAAAATATAAATGCTCAAATGTGAAAGAATGACACTAAAACTTCAAAGAACAATGTGTGAAAGAACTTCTTAATATGCCTCAAAGCACTGCTAAAGTAATTCAGACAAGTGCCCAAAGTTAAAAAAAATAAGGCTTCAAAATGGAGAAAACAATCTAAGTTTTAGGCTCAAGCAAAGAGTCAGACACTGAAGAGACAAGTTCGGACACCGTGTGACCAATCTTGGACATAGGATCAAATTTGGACATTATGGAACAAGAAGCCAAGATGCCAAAAATTCGAAGCCAAATTCGGACATTGCAGAATCCAATCTCGAACATTGTTGAAGACTAAAGAAAGAAACCAAGTGTGCCAGAAGTCCAAGTCTGAAAATCCCATGTGCTAAATCCTAGTCATTGTTAAAGGCACCAAGTCCAAAATCTTAACTTTGGACATAACTAACTAACTTCCAGACATAGCTTGAATCAAGTCATGTGACCAAGCACAATTCATGCTAGTCCATGTCCAAAATATTAACCTCGGACATGGCTATTTAATTTTAGACATGAAGGTTCATTTTCGGACATAGGTGAATGAAGTCTGTTGCAAGTTGAACGCCAATCCAGTTTGAAATATTAACTTTGGACATGGTGATTATTCTAGACATGATAATTCATTTTCAAATATAGCTCAAAGAAGTAAGTTGATTGACTCAAGCAAGTCCAAAATCTTAACTTTGAACATAAAGACTAACTTGGACATGGAAAAATAGACTTCAGATTTGAGAATCCATGAGAGAGATTCAACGGTGAGAAAATCCTATCAATTCGCTCACATTTAATGAATGCCATCTCCTCCAATGGAAAGATTTTGAATCCCATTATAAAAGGAGTAAAGAAAGGAAATTCCAAAGAGTTACACAGGTTAGAAAATTTAAGAAACAAATAAGAGCATTTACTCTCAGACATTAAAGTTTTCTTCCAAACTCCACTGTGCAAAAATGCCATTGCATTCAAAGAACATTCTCTACAAAAACTTAAGGGAGTCTATTACTTTGTACTTATTGCAATACATTTATTTTTGTTGCATTTAATTATATACAAACTCAGCCTGTGTAAGAGGCTTTTTCTTATTGTACATCTTTATTGGTTGGGATAGTAAGCAAGGGGCCTATTGATCTTGTAAAAGTTTGTTGGTAAGCTTTGAAAAGCAACGTGTAAATGTTTATTGGTGAGCTTTGAAAACCAACTTGTAAAAGTTTATTTAATGAGCTTGAAAACTAATGAGTGTAAGTTGTTAGTGAGGTTGTAAACCAATAGGTGTTTAGTGGAATCTGATTGTAGCATTGACTCAGAGAAGAGGAATAGGTACCGTGTAGTGAGCCGAACCACTATAAAATTACCTATGCACTATGCTGCATGATTCATTTCATAGTTATTTCTGCACCTTGATTTTATACTAGCCAAAATTTTTAGTAGCTCAATTCATTACCCCTCTCTTGAGCTACCTTAGAACGGAATGGGATGTGATGGTTATGGAAGGTGTTGGTTGGTCTGCTGCTACTGAAACTTCTTCTCTTACTGATTCATCTTTTCTTCCTATTCTTTCTACTCTTGAAGTTTCTTCTACATTTCTTGTTTCTTCTTCTCTCATTGATGGGATGACTTCTTCTTCTACCCTAGTAGAACACTTGTCTCACTTCTTCTTTTTCTTCTCTTTTTTCTCTTACTCTCTTAACTTGTCCAGATTTCTTTGGCTTATCAATAATCCATCCATCAGAGGTTTTGTTAATGCTAATTTTCTTCAAAGTAACTTCATTCACCATCTTTATTATTTGAAAATCTTCTCATTCTTCAGCTGATAGGTTTATTCCTACTCTCCTTAGGAATTTGAATAAGATCATTCCATAAGGCAGTGGGAATCTTGTTGTGTTCTTGACCATCTATAGGCGATCTATGATAGTTTGGGCCAGTTCCACCCTCTTTCCATTCTTCAATGCCCAATGAATTTTGGCATCTCTTTTCAATCTAATCTCTTCCACCAATCTTTGGGTAAATTTTGTTGATGAGCAAGATTTTAGCTAGCTTTATATTTAATTCCAAATGGATAGCATTCAAATAGTTTTCTTTTTCACCAATTTTTACTCCAACTAATTCCTAAAATAGTTTTGCTTTGATTACAAGCCACCTAGTTGCTTGTCTCTTAACTTCAAGTGGATTGAGACATTCCCTTATGTTATTAAGATATAGGCTAGTGTGCTGTCATAGGCAACAAAATCTAGAACCTATACTCTAATTAAATTACTTGTAGTAGTGTGAGTAAGGGTTGATCCCACGGAGAGTATCTAGCATAGTTTTATGTGATGTGAACAGGAATGGGGGGTTTGAGTGTAACGAAAATAACATTGTAAATGAGATCAATCTAAGAAACAAACCTTCGTCCAAGTC
>JAYJMB010000007.1:781282-815827 GCA_036873735.1 Pouteria campechiana
AAGCAGTAAGAGTAAAAGATTCAAACTCCTTGATCAAGTAGAGATTTGAACTTGGAGAGCTCTGACTGAGTTGTATTTATTAGAGTTGAACTTTTAAGGAAGGCTTTGAATGCTCTTCATGTGATCAGCAAAGTTCAAATGATATTCAATCAGGTTATTTTCTTTACCTTCTGAAACTCTCTTTTATAGGTTGAGAGATATTTTTCTATTACTGATCTTAGCAAACATTCAAATATTCAAAAATATTTTTCTTTACCTTATCTTTTGTTTGATGTTTGACTTTGCTGCCTTCTAGTATCAATTTGCTACTTCTGTCGCTGACTTTTCCAAACGTTCACTTTTCATATCAGGTGTTCCAAAGAGATGAGTGAACAGTTGGTGTCTTGACTGATTTTAGATTATTTGAATTGTTTTCTTTATATTTTCAAAAGTAATTTTAATCCTACTTAGTTGCAACATTCATTCGTAGATAGAAGTTCAAATTTTCTGAACTTATAATGTTTTTGAAAAAGTGATCTGAAGCCTGTTCAAACATCTCCGAAGCTTGGTTAACATCTCCAAAGATCGTTTGAATCTTTTTGAAACTTGGCTTCAAGTTCTTCGAAGCATGTCTTTTTACTTTGAAGCATAGCTGATTATCTCTGAAGCTTGTCTTGTTATTTTCAAAGTGTCTTGTAACTTGTCCAATACATCCATGATTTCTCCAAAGCTTTTCAACTCTTTGCGAAGCATGCTGTAACTTATTCGAAGCTTCTTTGTACTTTTTTTGAAGCATTTTTTATAATTTTGAAGCTCTCTTGATTATTTTTGAAAGACGTTGTGACTTGTCTGAAGCAATCTTGATTATCTCTGAAATGCACTTGTAAGATCTTTGAAGCTTTGAAAAAGACTCCGAAGTATGCTTTCATATTTTTCGAAGTGTGCTTGTGATGATTTCTAAAGCTTACAAAGAGGATTCCAAAGTGTGCTTGAACATTTCCGAAGCTAACAAAGAGGATTCTGAAGTGTGCTTGAACATTTTTGAAGCTTACTATTTTTACTCACAGAATTGTCCGAAGCTTGTTAATTATCTCTGAAGTTTCTCTACATTCTTTCCGAAGTGAACTGCTACCACTCCGAAGTTGCATTGTGCCTTGTCCAAAGCTTGTTGAGACATTTTTGAAGTTTGTTAGGTTATCTCCTAAGTTCGTTGAGACAATTTTGAAGCTTCTTTGTAACATCACCGAGCCACGCTGCATTGATTTTGAAACAATATCTATTTTACTCCATAGTTTGTTAGGACATTTCCGAAGCAATTCAATCTTTTTTCGAAGTGCATTAAAGTAATTTCGAAGTTGCTTCTTTTGACTCTAAAGCATGTCTTCAGCAATTTAGAAATTTTGTTTTCTTGAATTAAGTATATGTGGAATTTATATCCTTAATTTTGAAAGAACATTTACTTCATATCTTCTTTTTGTCATTATATTCAAGTTGAATTATTTAAAATTTTTGTAGCATTCTTGAAAATAAGATGTTAGTACCTTAATGTTTCACTCATGCTTTTGCTCATCATCAAAACATACTTAGTTAAGAGTGTTCATCATCAAAATTAAGCTAGAAAAAATGGTTCAACATTCTCCCCCTTTTTGATGATGACAAAATAGTGAGTGATGTACTTTCAAAACTTCTCTAATCATAGATCTAATGCAACTTATTTTATAAATGTTTTAGAAAAATTTTAGTTAGCTAATTTAGATTAGCTCTCCCTGAATTGATGCATATTTGTTGTAGAAATTTTATGAGTATCAAAAGAAAATTTCAATGCATCACATTTTATGACACAAGTTATATATCATACATTTTTCATACATTTTCTTCCCCTTTTTTTCATTATAAAAAAGGAGGAAACAAATATTAATAGTCATTTGCAATCATGTGAAAGAAATGCATATCTATATTGAACTGTTGAAAAGTTACAATGTAGATACATTAGAGAAAATACAAAAAGTATTACATCAAAGAAAGAAGAAAAAAAATTACAGTAGATCTATTATGGTGGTTTGGGTTTTCTCTAGTATGTCTTTAAAAAGACATCTTGTAAAGGTGAAAGTGATGGCTGGGGTTCAGAAGAAGATGGTTGGGGTGTGGAAGAAGATGAAGAGGGCTTGGATGTTATAGCCCTTTTTGGTGGAGGAGTGATAAAAAATAGATCCTTTGGAATTGTGATAGGTGGTTCATGCGTGTATATAATGAGTCCACAACTATGAACATAAATAATATTAATTATGTCTAGATATTTTGGATCCAGCAGCTCAGGAAAGACTGGAGGAAGCCCTTTTAGGAGAGTTTCTATGTTTGTATTCAACCGAGCTCTATATTCCTCATGGTACAGTGTGATTCTCTAATAAGGAGCCTTCTTATGTTCTTTAGGAAGTGGAATTCTTGCTTTCCTCTTTGGTTTGGAAGTGGATGGCTATGAGGAAGAAGGTGATGGTTTTGGTTTGGGAACTAGCTTTGGTTTTGGTTTTGGGATAACAGGTGGCTTTTTGGTTTTGGTAGTGGGAGGAGTTGGTGTGGTGAGTTTTTTAGGTGCTATCTAGCTTATCCTTTCTTGGATAGAAGGATCATCCATTTAAGGATATAGAAGAGGTAGATTGTCAGCAATTGCCTCCAAGTTGGAATTATTGTAGAAGTTGAATTCTTTCCTAGTGAGAATGAAGAAGTTTTGTGGTACTGAGAGAGGTGGAAACTCTTTTCTAATAGGTTTTGACATTGGAAGTACTTGAAAGAGTTTCTCAGAGTACTTTCAAAGAATGAACTCTCTATTAGGAATTTGAATTTTGTGGTTTTTTGGAGTGAATGGAGGATCTGGAAAAACTATGATCCTTTGAAGAAATTTAAGATCCTCTAGTTCAGGAAATGGAAGGTCTTCATTAGGTAGATGAATATTCTAAGAAGAAAATATTTTGAAGACTTGATAATTGATTGATGTCATGGTAGCATACTCTTTCCCTGTCATCCTGATTGGATTAGGTATTTGAAGGATATAATCAGGATTTTTATCAATAATTTTCTTTTTGGAGGGAGGTGGATGATTTATTGGAGTAGCATCGGTCCACTTAGGTGGAATTTTCTCAATTCTTTTAGGAATTATTATTCCTCATCTGACAAATTCCAATACTAAATCCATGGGATCTTCAAATGGTGATGGAATATAGGTAACAAACAGTTGGGAGGCAGACCACCCATAATTTTCTGTTATTGGAGCTGATGGTGGTGATGATGCCAATGGAGTAGAAGATGGTGGTGATTGAGGAGTTGATAGTGGTTATGGAAGTAGAATGTAGGGAATGATGGAATTCATATCAGTAGGTTGACTCATGGACTAAGCAACCTTTTGAATGACAGAGGGTGAGGATGGATGAGACGGTGAAGGAGAAGACTTCATTGTTATTGGTAAAGTTGGTCTGAGTAGAGAGAAATGATGTGGAGGGGATGGAAAGTGAGTTTGAGATTGATAGAAATGGATTTGAGGTGGAGTGAAATGAGGTTGACCTGTGAGTGATTCTACTAGAGCTTGTAAAGAAGCAAGGTTTTGTTCAATTCTGTCAGCTCTAAGAATCATTAAAGACATAGTAGTGGAATGGTTACATTTCATTTCAATCATTTGAAGAAGTAAACTTTGAGTAAAATGTTCTATCATAGTTATTTTGTCTTCTAGGTCCTTTATGAGAATTGTTGGAGTAGGAATTGAAGAAGTGGATGGTTGATCAGTATGAGATGGTCTAATGGGTGAAGGGGATCTAATGGGGGTGTGTGATTGTACTTCTACTGCTTTTGTATCTCTATGTACACTTTCACTTGAAATTTCTTGCACAATATCTTCTATATCGCCTCTTTGTTCCTCTCTTGGAACATCTTCTGTTCTCTCGGCCTCTCTTGGTTCTTCTCTGCTGGAGAATTCTTCCATTCTTACTACCAATGAACTGATGAACTCTTGTCTTTCATTTCTTTCTTCTTCTTGTCTTGGCTTAGTAGCCAGTTCTATAGCATCTCTTCTCTTTGGACTTCAAGTCTGGATCCTCTTAACTGAGTTGCACTTCTTGGTCTTTTAGTGATCCAACCTTGTGCAGTATGCTGAAAGCCCATCTTTTTCAAAGCTTGCTCATCCAATCTGTCAGTGTTTCTTGGAAGCTCTTCTTATTCATTAGAGAGATTTACTTTTTCTTCCTTGATCAACTTGGTTAGAGCCATACCATAAGGCAAAGAAACCTTGTGGTGCTCTTGATGAAGTGGATATGATCTATAATTAGTTTGGCCAAATTTTACTTTCTTCTATTCTTTAATGCCCACAAGATTCTGGCATCCTTTTCAGATATATCCCTTGCTGCTCCTCTTCTAGGGTATACATTGTTCATAATAATGAGGTATGCTAGCCTGAGGTTTGCATTCAAGTGACTAGTATGCAAATAATTTTCTTTCTCATCTATCTCAGTTTCAGCTAAGTCTGAAAACATCATTGCTCTTGAAGGCCATACAATCTCCTCTTCTTCTTCTTCAGGAAGATTGAAGCAATTCCTTAAAATTTCTTAATATAGATCTATTTCTGTGTCTCTAGTCCATGATCTTTTTGTTCTGGTGTTGAGATCACAGATTAAAGTCTCACCAGTCTCGGATATAAGCTATCTCTGTAACTGACATAGGCATCCCAACCTTGATATTTCAACCATTTTGATACATCAAATTGTATTCCAAATGCTCTAAAAATGAAAATCATCCCTTTGATTATTCTTCTCTCCTCATATTTTTCTGAGAACCTAGAATAATCAGATGAGCTATTTTGGAAGATTACCTCTAGAGTATCAGATTCTTGCCTTGCCTTCTTAGTTGTCCTCTGTGGTGGAGAGTTTTCCTTTTCCTTTCTCTTGCTTTTTGTACCTTTAGTTTTTGCCATTTCATCAGTGGTCTGTAGGTTTTTAGAGAGGGAAAATGAGATTTTCTAGAGAGGGTAGGAAGGTGAAATGAGTGAAATGAGAATGAGATTTGAAAGAAGTGGGAAGATGGGCTATCTTCTCTGAAGGAGGGATTTCTGGGGTTCGGAGAAGAGGGTTTAAGTTTTTAGAGAGGTTTTAATTATTTCTCCGCTTCAGATTTATGTTAAAAAAAGTTTTCAAAACACTAATGTGTTTTGGCTTTGAACATTCCAAAAGGGTCTTTTAGAGAAGATTGATTTTGAATTTTGGATATGAAGAACTCTGAAATATTAATGATACGGATTCCGAAAGAGATCCTTCGAATAAAAATGTTTGATATGAGGTTTCGGATATTCTGAAGTATTGCTTTAGAGAAGTTTACCTTTCTTCAGATAATTTAGTTTGGGCCTTTGGAGACTTTTAATGAGATTTTAGAGATTTTTGTTTAAGACTTTAGAAATTTCGAAGTACAAAATCTAACTTAACTCCGAACCTTGTAATCTGGATTATGGTTTTTAGTGCTCTCATTAACTGTCCTTTTGACTTGCTAAACAGCATTATTACCAAGGTAGATGAATGAATATGCATTTATGTACTTTTTATTTTATGTTTTATATAGATAGAAGCTTAACTAAAATTTTACAGATCAAACATGGCATCCTCAAGATCTTCTACAAATCGAGTTCATTATGAAAGAGAGAATGATCAGTCGGAGGAGTCCATTAGAGTTCAATTTCTGAAGGAGCAAATAGAATAGTAAAAGGCATAACTAGTTTAGGCTGGAGGATCTAACTGAAATGCCGATCATCTTCCGATAAGGGGATGTGTAGCATATGATAAGGCAATGGAGTACATGAAAAAGCTTAAGAAGAGTTGGCAGAGGCTAATCGGCATATCGAGGAGCTAGAAACTGTAGTAGATGTTCTTGCTAATTAGTTGAATAATATTTTTTTGTGATAAAGGTGTTATTATGAATATTTTATTTTAATGAATTGTGCATTTTATACACTTGGATCTAGTATGCCTAATTCTCTTTTTATCATGTTGAATTTTTCTTCTAGCAATGGTTTTGTGAAGATATCTGCTAGTTGATTTTCTATTGAGACAAATTCTAAGCTAATGTCATGATTTTGAACATGGTCCCTAATAAAATGATGCCTTATTTCTATATGTTTAGTTATGGAATGTAGAATTGAATTCTTAGTCAGATTTATAGCACTTGTATTGTTACATCTAATAGGTAGGCAAAAGTCTTTTAGTTGTTGTTTCATCCATAAGATCTGTGCACAACAACTACCTGCTACTACATATTCAGCTTCAATAGTTGATAATGCAACTGATGTTTGTTTCTTAGAAAACTATGAAATAATCATGCTTCCTAAAAATTGACAAGATCTTGAGGTACTCTTTCTATCTACTTTATATCCAGTAAAATCTGCATCCGAGTATCCTATTAAATTAAAATCTGAACCTTTTAAATATCATAATCCAAGATTAGGTGTATCTAAAAGATATCTAAATATTCTTTTTACAATAATATGATATAACTCTTTTGGTTTTGATTGAAATCTAGAACACATGCATACACTAAACATTATGTTAGGTCTATTAGCAGTTAAATATAGTAAGGATCCTATCATGCTTCTGTAAAGTTTTTGGCAAGTAGACTTACCTCTTTCATCTTTGTCCATTGTTATTGAAGTGCTCATTGGAGTCCCATACCTTTTTCCATCTTCAATGTTGAATTTCTTTACTAGTTCATTTGTATATTTGACTTGGTGAATGAAAATTCCTTCTTTCATCTACTTAATTTGCAGTCCCAAGAAGAAGTTGAGTTCACCCATCAAACTCATTTCAAATTCTCCCTGCATTATCTTAGAAAATTCCTTGCAAAGATTTTCATTAGTTACACCAAATACTATATCATCAATATATACTTAAACTATAAGAATATCCTTTGTTGCATGCTTAATGAAGAGAGTAGTACCAACTTTGTCTCTTGAAAAGCCTTTCTCAATGAGAAATTTGCTTAGCCTTTTATACTAGGCTCTAGGAGCCTATTTTAAACTATAGAGGGCTTTCTTCAGTTTGAATACATATTCTGGGTTATGAGGATCTTCAAACCTAGTTGATCGTTCTACATAGACCTCTTCATTAATGAATCCATTCAAAAATACACTCTTGACATCCATCCAATATAACTTGAAATTTGTAAAGGATGCAAATGCAAGAAGTAATTTAATGGCTTCAATTCTTGCAATAAGAGCATATGATTCTTCAAAATCAATGCCTTCCTCCTGACAGTATTTTTTTGCTACTAATCTTGCTTTATTTCTTACTACAATTGTAGATTCATCTAATTTATTCCTAAAGACCCATTTAGTTCCTATAGCAGATTGATGAGTTGGTCTTGGAACAATAGTCCACATATTATTTCTTTTGAATTGGTCTAATTCTTCTTGCATAACTAAAATCCAGTTTTCATCTTCTAATTCTTGCTTTATGCAAGTTGGTTCTGTTTGTGAAATAAAAACAAAATTGCCACATACTTGGTGATATGATGATCTGGTTCTAACTTTGTCGTATACATCACTAATTATCTGACTTTTAGGGTGATCATGCATAAATCTCCAATCTTTGAGAAAAATATCATTACCTTCATTGTTTACCTTAACGATGGATGGTTCATTTTCTGTTTTTTCTTCATCCATCTGTGTTTCTGATTGAGAAGGTTCTCCTTCCTTATCTTGTATTTTTATTTTTTCAACTGAGGTTGTTAGTTCACCTATCTCATCATCAAAATCACTTGACCTCATAGAGGAGTTAGTATTGTCATCAAATTTTACATGAATAGATTCTTCTACATTCTTACTTTTCAAATTGTATACTCTAAATGCTTTACTAACAATAGAATAACCAAGGAAGATGCTTTCGTCAGATTTGTTTTCAAAGTTTCCTTAGTTTTCTTTTCCATTGTTGAGAATAAAGCATTTACACCCAAAAGCATAAAAATATGATATATTTGGTTTCTTGCTATAGTATAATTCAAATGGATTTTTATTGAGTATTGATCTAGCAAAGATTATGTTAATAATATAACATGCTATGTTCATTGTTTCAGCCCAAAAATATTATTGGTGACTATATTCACTCAACATTGTCCTTGTCATCTCTTGCAAGAATCTATTTTTCCTTTCAACTACTCCATTTTATTTGGGTGTTCTTAATGCAGAAAATGTTTGAAGAATTCCATTATTTTCACAGAAATCAGTGAATCTATGGTTTTTAAACTCTCCACCATGATCACTCTTTATGGCTACTATATGAGAGTTTTGTTCATTTTGTACACATTTGGAAAATACCTTAAAGAATGAAAAAGTTTCATCTTTGGATGCTAAAAACATTACCTAGGTAAATCTACTAAAGTCATTTATAATGACATATGCACAATGTTTACCTCCAAGGCTTCTTATTTTTGTTGGACCAACTAAATCCATATGTTGCAATTGAAGAGGTTTAGTTATGTGTACTTCTTTATTTGATTTGAATGATTCTTTTATTTGCCTTTCATAGCATCACACAACTTATTATCAAATTTGAGTTTTGGTAAGCCAACAACTAGATCTTTATTATATAATCTTTCGATCAGATTCTTGTTGGCATGTTCTAGTCTTTTATGCCACAAAATGGGTTCATTTTCACTTACAACAAGACATTTGACTTGGATATCACATAAATCCACCAAATACACATTTCTATATATCTTTCCAAGTACTACAACTGAATTTGTACTATCTAAAATAAAATAAGTATGAGATTCAAACACCACTTTGTAACCATTGTCACATAATTGACTTACACTTAAAAGGTTATGTTTCAATCCTTCTACTAATAAAATATTTGAAATTGTAATAGAGGGAGGTTGGCCAATTTTATCAATTTCAACCACTCTACCTTTTCCATTATTCCCTAAGGTAACTGTTCCTCTGTTCTTAGCTTTAAGTTTTGTGAACAGCTTCCTTTCTCCGGTCATGTGTCTTGAGCAGCCACTATCAATGTGCCACTTACTATTCTTTGTAGCTCTCAAACACACCCGCAGTAATAAATTTAAGTGGTAACTTTTAGTACCCATTGAGGAATGGGTCCAGGTAGGTTAGTAGCAAAGTATTTTGACATCCATTATTTTTTAGGTGCTATTAAACTATTTTCTAGATATCTAGTTGTGTTTACAACTTTAGCAACTATCTTGGGAATCCAAATCATATTTTATTTGGGTTCTGATTTTCTTTTATGATTTTTCTTTCTTTGGTTTCCTATATCTTTCTTTGTTTTAAGTTTGAATAAGGAAGTAGTTAAGGTTCTTCTAAGAGCATGATTTTCTACTTTAATTTGCTTAAATTTTATATTGATATTTTTATTAGTTTTGAGCAATGTGTTTTCTTATTTTAATTTAGAGTATTCATTAACTATTCTTTCAAGTTCTCTTTTAGTTTCTTTATGTTTATCTTTTAATGTTTTGAAATATGAATATAGTTCTTCTAATAATTCTTCAATATCAGAAATTTCAGGTTTCAAATTTACCTCATCATTGTGGATAGCCATAAAGCTTATTCCAGTATGATGTTCTTCTTGATCCTTTTCTTTGGAGCTGAGTGAACTGAATTGAGCTTCATTTTCTTCTTCTTCTTTACTCCAACTTTCTTGCATCATATTTTCTAGCATCTCCCATGCAGTCATTGCTTTGTTCTTCTTTCCAAATTTCCTATTATTAGAAAAATTCTTTTTAGCAAAGAAAGAGTTATACCTTTTCTTCTTGTCTCCTTACTTTTTGTCTATTTCTGGTCAGTTAAACTTCATATGCCCAGGCTTGTTCCAGTTGTAACAGATTGGAACTTCTTTTTTCTTGTTTACTTTTGAAGTTTTTAGAGTTGTTTCCAAATCTTCCCTTTTTGAACATGTTTCTGAATCTTCTTATTATCATTGCTATATCCTCATCATCTTCAGAGGCTGAGGCATCTTTTAAAGATTTTTCATTTTTTGATTCTGCTTGTAAGGTTATTGTTTTCTTGGCTTTGACTTCTTCTAGTGCTTTCTACTCCATTAGTACTTAATGGGTCATGAGTGATCCCATGAGTTCTTCTACTGTTACCTTCATTAGATCTTTCGCTTCTTGAATAGCAGTCACTTTAGGCATCTAGTGTTTAGGGAGAGATCTCAAGATTTTCTTTATCAGCTTGGTCTCTTTATATTTTTCTCCTAAGCTCTTTAGGCTATTGGTAATTTTTTGAAATCTGCCAAACATTTCAGAAATACTTTCTGATTCCTTCATGGAGAAGGCTTCATATTCCTGCCCTAGAATATTTATCTTAGTCTCCTTTACCTGGTTTGTACCTTCATGTGCTACCTTAAGTTTATCCCAAATTTCTTTAAGAGAATCACATGCAAAAATCTTTTCAAACTAAGAGGAGGTTAAAGCACAATAGAGGCAGTTCTTTGCCTTAGCATCACGTTCTACTACTTGTATATCCTCTGTAGTGTATTTATCTTCAGTGTTGGTAACATTCTTTCCATTTTTCACTACAAGCCACAACTGGTAATCTATAGCAATCAAGAAAATTTGCATTCTCATTTTCCAATACTCGTAATTTCTTCCATCAGTTAGAGGGAATCTGGAAGTAGATTGTTCTTTAGCAGATGTATTGTGGAACATACTGGCCATTTTGAATCTCTTCACAAGTTAATATACTGGTAATCAAGATATAACTAGTGAAGCCTGCTCTGATATCACTTGTTGGTCCCTTAGGCAATGGTAGCTCAAGAGGGGGAGTGAATTGAGCTTTTAAAATTTTTGGCCCAAATTAGATGATTATGGTGCAGCAAGAATAGATAAAACAGATTACACAAGGCCCTTCCTAGGTTCCTACTCCACTTCTCTGAGTCAATCTTCTCTACTGAGGCTCAAGTTCCACTAATAACTTGATCAACCTGATCAAATACACATTGGTTTTACAATAAGCTCACCAAATAACTTACTGGTTTTCCAAGCTAACCAGAAACTTTCTCAACCTGTTGGTTTTCCAAAGCTCACCAACAAACTTACACCTTTTCAGAAAGTTCCCCACTTGCTTATCTTTATACATAAACTCCAAGCACTCTGATTGTGTTGCTAAACACTAAAATCAAGTGTACAGATTAAGGCCTCTTACTTAAGCAAATTTATACATAAATTCAAAATTCTAAGGAAAAGATTAAATAGTAAGAGTTAAAGATTCAGACTCCTTGATTGAGTAGAGATTTGAACTTTGATAGCTTTAGCTAAGTTGTATCCGTTGGAGTTGAACTTTTTGAGGAAGATTTGAAATGCTCTTCGTGTGATTAGCAATGTTCAAAAAATATTCAATCAGGTTATTTTCTTCTGCTTTTGAATCTCTCTTTTATAGGCTGAGAGAGATTTTTCCATTGCTGATCTTAGTAGACATTCAAACATTCAAAAATATTTTTCTTTACCTTGTCTTTTATCTGACGTCTAACTTTATTGCCTTCTAGTATCAGTCTGCTACTTATGTCACTGACTTTTCCAAATGTTCACTTTTCGTGTTAAGTGTTTTGAAGAGATGAGTGAACAGTTGGTGTCTTGACTAATTTTGGATAATCTGACTTGTTTTCTTTAGATTTTCCAAAGTAATAGTTATCTTTCTTAGTTGCATTAGACACTTATTGAGAGATGTTCAGATTTTCTGAACTTATATTGACTTCAGAAAAGTAATCTAAAGCCTTCTAAAGACATTTTTGAAGCTTGATTAACATCTCCGAAGCATGGCTTAACATCTCCGAAGCATGGCTTAACATCTCTGAAGCATGGTTAACTTCTTCGAATATTGCCTAAATCTTTTCCGAACCTTGGCTTTAGGTTCTCCGAAGCATGCTGGTTTATTCCAAAGCATTGTTGATTGTTTCCGAAACCTATCTAGTTATTTTCGAAGTGTCTTGTAACTTGTCTAAAACATCCATGACTTTTTCGAAGCTTTTCAACTTTCTGCGAAGCATGCTGCAACTTGTTTGAAGCTTCTTTGTGCTTTTTCAAAAGCATTCTTGATAATTTTGAAGCTTTCTTGATTATTTTTAGAAAGCGTTGTGACTTGTCCAAAGCATTTTTTATTATCTCTGAAGTGCACTATAAGATCTCTGAAGCTTTGAAAAAGACTCTAAAGTATGCTTTAATATTTTTCAAAGTGTCCTTGTGACAAGTCTGAGACTTGCTTTGAGATTTCAAAACTTGTTTTGTACTTTTCTCCGAAGTACGTTGTGACAATTTTCGAAGCTTACAAAGAGGATTCCAAAGTGTGCTTGAACATTTCTGAAGCTTACTATTTTTACTCATAGACTTATCCGAAGCTTACTAATTGTCTCTGAAGTTTCTCTGCATTCTTTCTGAAGTGAACTGCAACTACTCTGAAGTTGCATTATGCCTTGTCCGAAGCTCATTGAGACATCTCCGAAGTATATCATGTCAGTTTTTCGAAGCTTCAACCCTTTTCTTCAAAGTGTTCCA
This sequence comes from Pouteria campechiana, assembly GCA_036873735.1. NCBI lineage: Eukaryota > Viridiplantae > Streptophyta > Magnoliopsida > Ericales > Sapotaceae > Pouteria > Pouteria campechiana. The sequence goes on from JAYJMB010000007.1 coordinate 793,787, forward strand.
ATATCTCCGAGATTGCCTTGATTGATCTCTGAAGATACGTTGAGAAATTTCTAAAGCAATCTAATCTTTTTCGAAATGCATTAAAGTGATTCTGAAGTTGCTTCTTTCAACTCCAAAGCATGTCTTCAACACTTCAGAAATTCTATTTTCTTGAATTAATTTTATGTGAAATTTATATACTTAATTTTGAAAGAGCATTTACTTCATATCTTCCTTTTGTCATTATAAAGATTATTCTCAAGTTGAATGATTTAAACTTTCTGCAACATTCTTGAAAATAAGATGTTAGTACCTTAATGTTTCACTCATGCTTTTGCTCATCATCAAAACATACTTGGTTAAGAATGTTCGTCATCAAAATCAAGCTAGATAACATGGTTCAATACATACATTAGGAGTATATCATATGTATATGTTGCACATCATTTTGTCTGCTAAGATACTTTGGATTATATGCTTTGTTGCACATGATATAAAGCCAAGATATTAAATACTCAAATCCTTACAAATTAAATCTCTCAGTTATAAAAGTTCAAACATGAATCTCCCACCAAGTTATAAGCTCTCAGATAAACATATACATCTCTTCAAATTTGGAATCAAATCAAACATCATCCAACATCAATGCTAGGACAATGTCATATCATATACTTTGTCCATAGGTTTGTTTGTAGCTATCAAATTCGTCTGAAGCCATCATAATTTGTTAATTTGTCCTTAGACCTGATAAAAACCCCTCTTTTAACCTTGCCTCAAACTTACCTATCCTATTCATCATTAGCAATAGAAAATCCCATCATCAGAAGAAGGCAATTCAAATCCCCACTATTCCTTTCTTCACTCCTCATCGTCTTGGTGTCATTTTCATTTGCTTACCTTACTACCAAGAACCTCCAAGCTCTTCACATCAAAATCCATGAAACGCAATTGAAGGATATGGAGGATTCAAGAAGAACAAAGATGACATTAGCATCCAGCAAAAGAAGAGATAGAGAAGAGTCAAAGGAGATGCATCCACCTCAGAAAATAAGAATGCATGGAAATAGACTTCTAGAGGTAACTTTCCAAAATAATGAACAAAGTTACCATGAATATATGAGCAAATATGATAATAGAAAGGTGCTGAATGGAAGAGCCATTGATTTCAAAACTTTTGAAAAGATGAAGTTAGAAGTCTATGATTGGATAATCTTTTAGGGTTGGAAAGATTTCATGAGTTGCAGAGATGAAAGTTACTCTGGAATAGTAAAAAAACTTCTCTACAACTATAACCCTAAACTAAAGAAATCTTGGATTGGAGACAAGGAATTAGACCTGTCTCTAGATAGCATCGAAGAATGTTGGAATCTTCCAACTGTTGAAGAGCAAATATTTGAATGGCCAGTAACTAGAAAAGAGTTATTCTCTCAGGTAGCAAGTATAGCTATAGGTGATAGTGTGAAAAATCTAAATCCAAAATATTTGGATGTAAACATGAGAATAGCCCATAATATTCTAAACAACAATTTTATCCCAAGACTAGAAGTAGGTATAACATTTTTGAAAGAGATGCAAGAGTTCTTTGGGCCTTAAAGTTTAGAAAGAAGTTAGATTTGGCCAAGCTTATGTATGAACAACTATATCAAGTCAGATCATCTATAAGACATCCTCTACCTTATGGTATGGCAACAATTGAAATGTTAAGAAAGGTAGAGGTAGATTTATCATGTAAAGTTTCAGAGAAATTCAAAAATTTAGACATAGATAACATAATGACACTGAAGAGAATGAGAATATGCATAGCCATTGATGGTAAGAAGGCAAGAGGGCCTAGAAAATCAAAAAAGGCAAGAGAGGGTGAAGAAGATGAGGAAGAAGTAAGGCTAGAAACTGCGAAAGAAGAAAGGAAAGAAATTTCTTCAACTATAGTAGAAGAGAACACTGTATTTGCACATATTGATTAAATAAGGGGAGAAGAAATCTTTGAGGAAGTTATGGCTAAAGTAATAGAAAAATTAAATCAAGATGATTTCCCTGCTAAAGAAGAGATAAGGATGGCTACATCAATAATTCAAAATCAAGACCCTGCATCCTCAGAAAGAATAGCAAGAACAGCAAAAATGAGAAGAGAAGAAAGAACCCCCATAGAAAGGATAGAAGAAGAAGAAGCAGTAGTAGTAGGATCATCTCCACATCACAATCCAATTCCATCTCCTTCTAAACCTATTCATTCACCTCCACCAACCCAGCCTATTCCATAGAACCTTGAGGGCAAGCTCATCAATATTGAAATTTTCATTGCAGCCCTTACCATTAGGATGGATTCATTAAATAAAAAGGTGGACACTCTATTCTCTTTAATTGAATCTATCAAAGGTCAAACTATACCAGCTCCTATTCATACACCCAGACTTGTCTCACTAATCAGGTTTGTCCACTCCTCACCAACTTCTCCATCATTCACATTACTCCTCTCCTACTCCATACTCACCACATCACACACCTCACAGTTCTCTACTTGCCACTCATCCCAGTACTACAGATCTTCCACTAAAATCTCCTTGGTCTAATTCAGTGTCTTCCATGTCTAAGTTAGAAATTCCCATCAATAAAATTTTTTCTAAAAAATATTCATCTCAAAAAAATCCCTTTAAACTTCCTCAATTTGCCATTCAATCTAATTCATTCACTCTTGTACAAACTTCACAACCTTCTCTTCCATCTTAACCAACAACAACTCATTCTCAAGAACTTCCAACAACTTCTCAATCTCCTCATCTTTCCCCCAAAATCAAACAACCCAAAATTTCAAAACATGAATCTCAACCCTAAAAGTCTAAAATTAAGAATGACCCTAGAAGAAATCAATCATAGAAAGTTAATAAATCAAATGGTTGCCTTCACCTTCCAATCACAAGCTAGATCCTTCTCAGTCGCTGATCTTCCTTTTCCAAAATTTGAAGATTAGAATTTTCTTGATAGTATAACAATAATGAAAGATCCAACCAAAACTTTCAAACCCAAACCACTTCAAAACGGTAATGAGATCATTGATAAGATACTAAATGAGATCACCCAACCATCACCAAATGCTAATCCTTCTGCTGGTCCATCTCCTTCTACAACACATCAAACTTCTTCAAGTATTAAACCTCCTCCTCATACAAGATTCAAAATTCTAGCATCCAAACCCACAACAAGCAGAATACGCAAACCTGCCTCTGAATCTCCTCCCTCTAGCTCAACATCCATGACTTATGATACATTCAGATATCGAATGGATGCCAATACTACAACAATTCATCATGGCAAATCTCCTCCATATCTAGGGTTATTGGATGACCATTATCGAGCTAGCATCAAACTACTATCAAACCTCAAATAGTCATACTTCTAATCACATCATGATGACTTATGCCCTTCATAAGAGATGGATGATTGCCAATGGAAAGGTAAAGGCTCAAGGAAAAGCTCCTCCTCATCCAAAATTGTTGGATCCTAAATATATGGAGAGAATCCAACTCATTCATAATATTCCAAAGCCTCTTGATGTGGAATTCAAGTCTAATCAATGAAGTCTCCTCAAAATTTTTCTCTGCTTTGTGATCATGGATGTATTTTATCACATAATGTATATTTTTCACAATAATGAAATTAAACTTTTCATTCATACTATTTATTTTTGGTTATCAATGCTTAAATGTTATCTTTCTATTCTATTCTACGAGAATTATTTTTCTCATATTCTTTATTTTTTTTATTCTGACAAAAAGGGGGAGAAATATAGTTAAATTTGAGCAATACAAGAGTAAAATATGGCATCTATTTTAGGGGAGCCATACGAGCTAAAACAATACACTAAGTCAAGGGGATCCATAATACAAATTGTCATAAATATCTTTGCTTAACTCTCCTGCGCATTCATACTTATTCATGCTTTTATTCTCTTAAAAGGTATTTCACTCAAGTATTTTATCATCATCGAAAAGGGGGAGAATCTAGGACCAAATGAGGTATGTGGCAAACAACCAAGTTTTGATGATGAAAAACAACATATGAGTGAACAATTAAGTTACTAATAGTTGTGTTCCTAAGTATTGCGAAGACAAACATAGATGATATGCAGGGAAAAAATTCAAATATAATAAATAGCATATATAAGGATTACATCAGGAATGAGATCCACTAAACCGGAAGAAAATTTAAATGTTTAGAAAGAATGACACTAAAATTTTAAAAAGAAGTCACAAAGCATATCTGAAGCAATGACATTCAAGCCTTTATAAGTGTTCAAATAAATCTTCCTCATCAAAGTCAATTTTAAACAACGCTTGCCTTAACTGGATTTGGACAAATCATTCCCTAATTTTCTACATGAATGAGTCAGATGAACTCTTCTTATACAATATTTGTTCATGACATAAAGGCGAATTTAGATTGTAGAAGTTAAAGGAGAAGCGGAGCTGAACTCAGAGAATGCAAAGCTAAAGACGATGTTGAACTAATTAAGCATTCATCTCTCATATGAAGTTTGTCACAGAACAAAAGGAGAACAAGGAATTCATCTATAACTCACTACAGACAAAGCGGGAGACGAAGTAAAAGTGACACAGTGGACTCAGACAAATTTACACAGACAAATTGGATGCTAGGACAAATTAAAAGGCAAAGCTACTTCATTTGATGAACAACTAAACAAGACATCATCCATGCCTTCCAAATTCATCCATAGCTCTCTACGGATAAATCAAAAGACAAATTTACTTTGTCAGTCAAACCGCTGGGAAAAAAATTTATCTGCGCCATCAAGAGTTATCTAAAGTATGGACAAATCAAGAGACAAAGTTGCTTCGTCTGATAAATAGCTAGAGACGAACTTCATCCGCATCATCAAGAGTTATATGTGACTTATCATAGATAAAGTAAAAGATAAAGAAAAAGGGCTATAATGGACTAAGACAAACTTGCACAGACAAAGTAAAGCTACTTATTAAGGATAAAGATGACTGCACTCTCCAGACAAACTCTCCCATAGATAAATCATATTAACTCTGGACAAAGTATACAAGCTTAATATAAAATGAAATTCAAAGAAAAGTAGTCTCTGTTCTGATAGAGATTCCAGTCTCAGAGGCTGCATCCCTTTAAGTTTAATGTGAGTCTTTCCAAAAGAATGAAAGAGTCAGCCATGTAGAATGCTCTCATTTGGTATTTACCAAAATCGAAAATGCATGTTCTTCAAGGTCGGTGCTGCAGGCTTTCCATCTAGAATGAGTTTATCAAGAAGACAACTTCTCAACAAGAGAAAATTCATAACGGTCTTCAACATTCAGTGGGAGCTATCTACCTCTAATGGGCAGAAATTTCTGAAGTAGTATAAAAGTGGTGCAATGTCAAAAAAGAAGGTTAAGGAAGCTAAGAGGAAGATGAAAAGAAGAAAGAGCTTAAATGAGTAACTTCTCTTAATTAAACAATGCTTCCTCCAAGATATTCAATTTCTATTGCACTGATAAATGATGAGCTTCAAAGATCTATCATTATCACATTTATGGAGTATTGATATCTTTTGTGCTTCAATGTGTAATCATTTTATGCATGCTTAAAATTTGTACAAATCAGCCTAGTATAGAGGCAAAGTGATGTACAACTTCAGTGTTGTTCATCAACCATACGAGTGGGTGGTGAGCTTAGGAAAACCACTATGTTTATACCCCCTGGTGCCAAAATCCAAAAGAGTATTGGGAACACTATGTTTATGCCCCCTGGGGCTTGAATCCAAAAGAGTGTTGGGAACACTATGTTTATGCCCCCTAGAGCTGGAATCCAGAAGAGTGTATGGAACACTATGTTTATGATTCCTGGAGCTAAAATCTAGATGAGTGTTGGCAACATTAGTTACATCCCCTAGAGCTAGAATCTAGAAGAGTGTTGGGAATACTAATTTACGCCCTCTAGAGCTAGAATCTAGAAGAGTGCTGGGAGTACTAGTTATACCATCTTAAGCTAGAATCCAAAAGAGTGCTGGGAGCACTAATATATTCCATTATGAGTGATAGTAGAACCCCAAGGCATAAGGAGAATGTGATCTTGGAAGAGTGGAGTAGAGAGCTTGCCCAAACCACTATAAAAATCTCTTATGTTATGTGTGGTTTGATTTAGCCTATATTCCTTTACAATGCAATAATTTTATTTGGTTATAATTTTTATCAGCTTACTTCACCCCTCCCTTCTTGAGCTACTGACCATATGGGACCAACACTAGAAAGAAGATCAATTCTCCCATCAAATTCATTTCAAATTCTCCTTGCATTAGCTTAGAAAACTCTTAACAAAATTTTCATTAGTAGCTTCAAATACTATATCATAAACGTAGATTTTTATAAAAAGAATATTGTTCATAGCATGATTAATGAAGAGTGTGGGATCTACTTTACCCCTTGAGAATCCTTTCTCAATAAAAAATCTTCTTAGCTTTTCATACCATGCTCTAAGAGCTCTCTTATTTCAATCCATAAAGGGCTTTTTTGAGTTTGAAGATATAGTTAGAATCATGAGGATCTTCATTCCCAGAGGGTTGTTCCACATAAACTTCTTCATTAATGAAACCATTTAAAAATGCGGATTTGACATCCATTTGGTAAAGTTCAAAATTCATGAAAGATGCAAATGCCAATAGCATTCTTATGGCTTCAATCCAGCAATAGGGGCATAGAATTCTTCAAAATCTATTCCTTATTCTTGACAGTACCCCTTTGCTACTAACCTAGCCTTATTCATCACTTCTAAATCAAATTCATCAAGTTTTCTCCTAAAGACCCATTTGATTCATATAATAGTTTGATGGTCAGGTCTTGGAACTAATGTCCACATGTCATTTCTTTTAAATTGGTCCAATTCCTCTTGCATAACTAAAATCCAATTCTCATCTTCTAATGCATGGTCTATGAAAGTTGGCTCTATTTGAGAAAAGAAGCCAAAGTTACCACATACTTGGTGATAAGATGATCTAGTCCTAACTCTATCGTACACATCACTAATTACTTAGTTTTCAGGATGAGCATGAATGAATCTTCAATCTCTAGGAAAAGAAGAAATTACCTCCCTCGTTTAATTCACTTGTGGATGATTCCAGCTATCTGTCTACTTCATCTATTGTTGTTTCTGGTTGTGGAGCATAAGTCTATTTATCTTGCATGTTTAGTTTCTCCACATTTACGGTGAGTCATTCTGCTTCATCATCAAAATTACTTGTTCTTTTTGAACATGGTAGTCAAATTATAATTCCTCACAAGTGCATGAGTGTATAGTAGTATAGTATGCAAAGCAAGGGTCAATCCCATAGAGAACTATTCAAACTAATTCAATTATACTTAGTTACTAACTAAACTATTCTAAATCTAAAGATGCAATAAAGACTAAAACAAATCAAATCATAAGGTGAAATAATAGAAAATAATGGTAGTGAGTAATACAAAAGATATTCACAAGTCACAAGAGTTTAGGGATTCGATTTCACCACTCAATGATATCCTCTATTATTAGAATTTTAGTTTCAATTCATTATCTTGGGTTCTTTCCATCTAATATATGATTAGTATCATTAGGCATCTAGGTTTAAATTAAGTATTTTCTTCAATTCAAATTACCTATGGCGTGTAGTATAATTGAGATTGAAAACTCCTGAAGATCGGGGGAACTTAATGAACCACGTAAAATAGTTTAGCATATGGCATCTACCTTAACCATCTACTCATTCATTCAAGAGAGCTTCTAAAATATGATTTAGCATATGACGTCTACCTTAACCATGTTTTCTCATATAATTTGTCTAATTCATAGAATTGGTGATCAAGCAATTAAACAAATTAGATGATTACAGTAATCATAATGAATGAAATAAGATAAAATTGAATAATCAACCAACAATCCCTGTTTAACAAAGAATATCAAGAAGGGCTACATCATTCTCTTCCAAAGATGTGTGTCACCACTTTCTCCTCTCCTAGTCCCTTGTTTCTATGTTAAAACCTCCTTAAATAACCCAATTTAGATATTTTCACACCTCCATATGGATTCCCAAAGTGGTCTTGCACAAAACATATGCAAAATACCCAAAATATTAAGTTTTTGCACTTCCAAACACATTGGAGCCATGGCTCAGAAAGTGGAGTAGTGTATACTATTTTAGCCATATCTTTCTAATAAAATATCAAAATTGAATGATTCTTAATGAGTAAAGATAATTTCAAGATATATAACTTTAATTCTTAATACTTTCTCAAAATAGGCCTCTATTTGTTTAAAAATTGTCCACAAGTAACACCTTTGTCATATTCATCGGGATTGGAATCTTGAGATTATTTTAGTGTTTTAACCATAACATTCATGTATGATGTCAAAATTCTATGATTCTTGATTTTTTAGATGGGTAACTTGAAGGGATGTTGACCACTTTTCATGAATCATTCTCTATCTATGCCAAAAATAACCTCAAAGGGACACATTTTGTAATCTTTAGCTACTTTTTGACATGTTTTGATGCCTAAAACACAAACTAAAATTTGATGCCTAAAACACAAACTAACTCCATTAAGTGCAATGTTCAACCAAATGGGATTATAAACTAATGAAATTGTGTCAATTAAAAATCCAAAATATGTGAATTTAGGTATTAAAACATGGTTGTAACATCTTGCCTTTCCCAGACGTTACGAAGGAAGTAATAGGAGGATCCACGACCAAAGTCTCCCTTGAAATTACTTTCACGAACCTGTATAAAGCCTATATAAAACATTCCCAAACACTATAGATGCCCAGAACCATAGTCATACTATAAAAGTGGAGTATGGAAGCATACATTTACATACTATAGTAATGAATGAATCCTACTTTTTAACTTTACATCTTTGATTTAATTTACAAATTTACATTTTAATACATTCCAAAATAAGGCACCAAAATAAGACAAAACATATAGAATTCTAAGCTTCATATTTATCCCTTTCTTGATCTCCAACCCTCCATTGGACTCCATCTTCTAGCCTATCAGCTAAAACATATTAAAATAAGGTGAGTCTGGGCAACTCAGTAAGCAAGAATGATATAAATCAATAATAACATAAACATAATGTAATTGCATAATAATATTATCTATAAAATTTGAAGTATTATGGCGCTACTACCTACTACTAGTAACAACAAAGATTTCTCCTAGGAGTCTCCTACAATGTCCACCATATCCAATCTATTTTACTCATGTTGGAATTATATTCCTTTCTACCTCATCCTATCTATATACTATTAAGTCTAACCCCTTTACTAAGCTTGATTTTCATGATGAATGGGATTAAACAACTTAGTTTTGATGATGAACAAATAAATGAGTGAAGAATTAAGGTACTAACAAATTACTTTCCAAGTGTTGTAGTATTAAATGTCCAAATAGATTAAGGAAAATAAACAAAGGTATTAACTATAATATCATTATAGTTATACTTCAAAGAAATATATACAAAAGAATGCTCTAATAAAAAGACATTCAAAAGTCACTAAGAAGCAATTTAGAACTTGCTTAGAGGTTTGGCATGAAAGATTAGAAGCTAAGAAGAAATTAGAAGTTAATCAAAAGTTAAGCAAGAGCATTTTAGAATGACATCAAAAATAATTTGCATAACTTAGAAGCACTTAGAAGTTACACAAAATCACTTAGAATTTACTCAGAACTAGGCTAGAAGCATTTTAGAACCTCTTTAGAATCAAAATGAAGCAATATCAAACATCAGAAGAACATCAGAAGAAGCATAGAAACAAGTCAATAATCAAACAAAAAAAGTATATGTATTCAAAACATCCTTAGAAAAACAACAGAAGCTACTTGGGTTACTAATAAGTGAATAATATTCACTTATATTATGCAATTTTAAGCTAACTTTTAGCATGTTTTTGAGCCATTCTTGAGTTAAAATAACATTTTTAATGCTTATGTATGGTTGCAAAAAAAAAGTAGATGAAAAACAGAGTAATGAAGATGAGATGCAGCATGAAGAATGAAGGCAAGAAGATAAAATCCCATACAGACAACTCCTTGTTGTGTCATAGGCAAGCACAAGCAATGTCACAACACAATATCATGGCACTATGTCGCGGCACCATGTCGCGGCACCATGCCATGGCACAACAAATGCAATAGGAAGACAGTAGGCATAATGCTGTGACACTATGTCATGACATTAGAAAGGACTTGAAGATAGGCTATTCTATGTTGCGACACAATGCCGCGACACAGACTCAAAGTAGTAAGTTGGGCAGAGTAGTTCTATGTCGCAATGCTATGTCATGGCACAATGATGAATTTTGGGAGTCAAATGATCTTGTGCCACGACACTATGCCATGGCACTGTAGCTAGAGACATAGATCTAGATTTTTGAAAGTGTTCGAAACAATGCCGGATCTTCTAGGATTTCTTGGAAAAGTTGCAAAAAGACTACTTTTGAAGGAAGGAGTATAAAAGGCTTAGAGAGGTTGCCCTAAAGAAATTTGAGACATCTTGGGGCAGCTTGAAGGTTGGATTGGAGCTTGGGAAGAGGAGAAAATTATTTCCTAGAGAGATGTGCTTCAAGCTTATTTTCAGCAAGGGAAACCAAAGGAGAAGAGTTTGCTTTCATTTTCATTCTCGAATCTTTCAATATTGCTTCTCATTCTTCAATTGTACTTGGATTAAACTATATATTCGAATTTTAGACAATGTTGAATGATAATGCTATGTCTTTTGATTTGAATATGAAGGGCTAAATCTCTCCTCTAGAGGGGAGATGGATCTTGTATTGAAGTCATGGTTTAATCAATGAGTTATGTCATTGATTATGTTTCAGAGATTTATTTGTGATGTTGTGTAATTAACACCTTCGATTTAGTGACCCTTTATCGAATGATACTACATTTAGGATTCAACACTCGGAAGAGGTAATTCTGAATAAAATTTCAACATCATGATATGTAATGCTGGATGTCTTGGGAAAGTCTCTAGGTTATGTAAGATTAGTTAAAAGGAATCACATATCTTAATGCATTATTAATATTTCAATTTTTATAGGAATGTTGAAGTTGGAATATTATAATAGATATTTAACCTATCACTCGGAAGAGGAGGTAAATGCATTTGAATTCTTAGTCTATAAATTGATGAAAATACTTAATGCATATTAAGTTGATGAACCCATGACTGAAACACAAGTGAATTCGATCCTCTAGAGCTTCTTTCCCTTGATTCCTTCCCAACAAAAGCCTACCCTTTTTCAATCCTTAGTTAAATTCGTATTATTTGATTTTCCTGATAAAATTGTGATTATGCACTGCAATAGCTAGTGACAAATTAAAATCACTAGTCCTTGTGGTGACGATACTCACTCACCATTTTATTACAAAGCTTGACGTCATGCACTTATGGTATAGTTTGCAGTGAACAAGTTATTGGCTCCGTTGTCGAGGATTGGCATTATTTTAATTTTTCACTAATATTGTTACATGATAATTCTAGTTTTACTTTGGAACTTTTTTTCTTTTCTCTCATCTTTTACTTTGATTCTCTTTCTTTTTGTTTCTTTAATAGTGTATGCTAAATCTCTTTGCTTGAGGACACGGCATTCGACATCTTCCACAGGTCCAATGAATATGATGTGTCTATCCAAGATTTTGTGATCATAAGAACCAGTCGTATGGAAATCCCTGGAATGCAACAAACCCTATTGCTAATTTTCAAGCTCAACAAACTAAGATGAAGCCATCACTTGAAGATCTCATTAATGCCTTTGTAATAGAAAGTTGAGCAAGTTGTTCAAGGAATGAAACAAGACTTGATAGCATTGAGATACAAATGGGAAATACGAATGCATCTATTAGGTCTTTGGAAACTCAAAGTGATCAGCTTGCAAACTCTGTCTATAATCCAAACAAAGGTATTTTTCCAAGCTACACTGATTTTCTTAAGGATTTGGAGGATTGTGTTGCTAATAATGAAAGTGTTCAATATCCTTTGAAACATTGCAATGAAAAATCTGTAAGTCAAGATATTGTAGATACTGGGGAGGTCATGGAACATGTTTTTGCTTTAGAAGAGCTATCAAAAGAGAAAGTTAGCAACAAGGTGAAGCCATTGGAAGAAGAGTCATCAGTAGAAGAAGTTAGACCTAATTTGGAACTGAAGGAATTTCCCAAATCTCTAAGGTATACAATTTTTGGCACTGATTTAGTCTTTCCAATGATTAGTTCTTCTTCTTTTATAGGTGTGGAAGAAGAAAAGCCACTACAAGTTCAGGACCATGCAGGGAAGGAGATGAAGCTGCATAATGAAAATACTAATTGCTTCAAGATTGATAGGGTGGAGGAAATCATTGAAGAATTTTCAGGAAAGCCCTTAGATAAAATTAAAGCAATTGAGTTTGAGAATCAATTAGGTGCACCTAAAAAAGTTCGTAAGCCAATCTGAAGATTCAAAGAACCAGTGCACCACAAAGCCAAATTTCCTTTTAAGGAATGAAGAAAACCATAGTCGGGCTGAGACTATAAAAAAATGCTTCTTGGGAGGGTCGTTCACCGTCAAGTCAAACAAAGCAAGCGAAACCCAAACTTTCAACTTTTTTTTAAAATTTTCTCAGCATTATCTAGTTGTTAGTTATAGGTTTTTGTTTAGCTTACTTATTCTATATCAGTCACTCTAGTTTTAGTCTTAATTCCAAATTTGAATTATGCACTAGTTGATTTGATTTTCTAGTAACACATTACTAATCATGTGGCAGGGTTTAGCACACCTTTGGGATCAATCCACTCAAGAAACAAGGCAATTAGCATGATAATTATCACTTCAGTGGAGAGAAGGGAAACCAAATGAGACAGCAACAATAATGCCACGGCACCATGTGGCGGCACAGGAACAACAAGAGTAGTTAGCAAGTTCAATGCTGTCGCACCATGCCATGACATAAGGAGGTCATGGATAATTCCTCTACATCATGCCGTAGCACAAGTTCGAACCCAAAAAGAAAGTTGAAGTCAGCAAGGATTATGCTATGACACCATGTTGTAGCATATGTGCAAACAACAACCATAATGCCACAACACCATGCCGCGGCACACAACCTCCTCCTTCGCATGTGTCCCAATGCCATCTCTTAAAACCTCCCACATGCCGCAACACACTCATTTGTTCCTCCATCTTTTGCATTTTTCCTTCTTCCCCCTTCAAACCATAGGCTCCAATGAAGGCTCCAATGAAACTCATCCCTTCAATTCATCTCTTTCCACTTCACTCATAAGAATCCCTCTCACCGAAGCTTCTTCTTCATCACCTTCCATCATGCATGCAAAGGACTTCTTGAGAGCTCCATGATGCCATCTCTTTTCAACCTAGCCATGTCTTCAATGTTCAAGGGTATATCATCTAAGTGTTTCAAGTAAGTATGCCATCACTTCATCGAGATTCAAGTGTTAAATTCTTCTTTTTGTGACTTGCTTGGCACATCAGAGAAGAGGTGAAGCTTGTGCACGTGGTGTGTTTGATGAAATCCTTATGAAGCTATGTGGTTTTGCGAAAGATCTTTCTCTTAGCTATTGAGCTTGGTGTTTGTGGGAGACGGGCTAGCATGTAGTGCATTATGTATTGATGCAGAAACATGTTGTTGGTGGACCCATTGGTTGATGCCCCCTAGGTGTTAGATGAAAAATCTGAATGTGATGAACACTTTATGTGTGATTGTGGTTGATATTCGTCGATTCTTTGTCATCTACTTGCTATTTGTGGGTATTGAGGACAATCCGTGCATTATATTGTAAAGTTTCTGAATTGAATTATGCATTTTTGCATCACGCTTCAATGTTGCATCCACTTCACAGATAGTCAGCATATTGTTCATATGGCTCCAAATGGCCAGAAAACCACAACTGCTAGTCCATTCAAGAGGCCGCAGAGTGCATCCCCGGAACCCTAGATCAAGCCAACCTTTGTTAGTTCAGCTGCTACAAAAAGATATAAGAGTTCTCTTGTCAAGAAAAAATGCATTCAAGATTGGGACATCATCAACCCTATGAACTTTGTACTGAAGGTGATTCATGAATGACAGCGGGGTGAACTTGTGAAGTATTCGCAACTAGCTCTAGTTCCTGTGGTCTGGGAATTTTCTGCAAATACCTTTGAACACAAAAACTTGAAGGCATTGGTCCGAGGATGTTGGGTTCCATTTGACAGAGCCATCATAAACAAGGTATATCAAATACTCGATGTGCAGGATGATGAGTTTTCTAAACTATAAGAGGATGGGCCAGACGATGAAGATGTCATCCGAACCATTTCATATCCAAGGACAGATTGGCAACGATCAAGGGGTGAGATAAAGAGTATTCCTAAATAGGAACTACAAACTCCTGGAAAGGTATGGCATTAATTTATTTCTGCCAAGCTAATGCCAACTATACATGTTTCTGGGGTTTCCAAGGACATGGAATTGTTAAATTATGCCATCCAAACTCTACGCTCTATTAATATGGGCAAAATTATTGAAGCATCGATCTTGCACATTGCCCAAGTATCAACCCCTACTGGCGAATTTGGTCACCCCTCTTTGATCAATGCTTTGTGTTTACAAGCAGGGGTACCAACCAGTTCCTCTAAAGAAGTCTTGCATCCCAAACCTACCATTTCACTGGACCTCATCAAAACTTTTAAAGGCCCACTGCAAGAGCTAAATTAGGTCCCAGCACTACTCAAGCTAGCACTTCTAGACAACAAGCTCAACTCCAGCCTATGTATCATGGATTAGAGAGTTCTAAATTCCTTCACAAGCTCACCAAGCGAATCGATCAGATGGCAGCCTGACATGATAGGCAGTATGATCATTTGTTGCAGTATTACATGGCACTCACCTTAGAGGTTCCTACTTGATGAGGGAATTCGATCCAGTTTCCCCCACCACCAACCTTCCCACAATATTCATCGACTAATGATGAAGATGAAGTTGCAGCTATAGCCCATGAGGAGGAAGGTGACACTGATGATGACAGCAACATGGATGCAGAAGATGACAGTGATGGGATGATGTCTCCGAGGATAAAGCCACTGGCGACGATGATGATGAGTCTGACTAAGCTTTTTTCAGGGAAGTCTTTGTACTCATTAATTTTTGTGACATCAAGGACAACATCTTGTTCTTAGTGTGGGGGAGGTTTGCAAATATTTTGTATGGATGTGCCTAACCTTATGCATTTGTTTTGTTTTGTTTGGACAATCATATAAGTTTTGATTTATTAAGTTACATGTTTGTTACGAGCCAGTGACTAATTTCTTAGTAAATTTATGTAGTAATTTGTTTTATTTGTGTGTCTATTAGTTGTGATGTTTGAGAAAAAAAAATATATATATATATATGTTTTAGCATTGATCAATGCATGAGACCTATGATATGAATAACATGATATAATGATAGCTAGGATGAGAATAATAAATGTTAATGTTTTCAGTGTTGAATGTATGTCTAATCTATTTTAGATTCCTTACACATTTGATCATATAGCTATTTCTTTCTGAATTTATTGGATACTTAGAAACATTTTATGTAATTAAGTAAGCATAGCTCATCTCGCATTCTAGAATTCATTGCAAATGTTGTTTAAGATGAACATTAGATAAAAAAAAAAAAGCATAACCAAAGACTTATCATCTAGCTGGGGGATCACATCTTCATGAACTAAAACAAAATGAGTAGAAAAGGTGTGATAGTAATATAGCCTGGAAATGGGGGAGTCACACATCAAAGAAATTAAAAAAGAAGATAAGGACAGGAAGTGTGACTGTAATACAGCCCACAAAAATGGAAGTAATGAAGTAAAGATAGTAAACATCATATGCTTATCTAATTTAGTTTCTGTTAACCCATGAATTTGTAGAGTGTGCATTTATTAATGTTTTACTTGCTTGCATGAATTAATCAATATTTGAAATGATTTAAATTGGAACAATTATAACATTTTGCATATACACCAATAATCGAAATTAGATGAGATGATATTCAAGTTGAAAATTTTGATAAACATGATGTTTCAACATTTTCATCCAAGCTATGGCAACTTTCTTAAGGTCACCAATGAACTTGATCTATGCTATTTTTGTATTTTTCTTGTGTTTTGGTCAAGGACAAACAACATTATAGGTTTGATGATGTTTGATAAGTGAATAATATTCACTTATATTATGCAATCATGCTAACTTTTAGCATGTTTTTGAGCCATTCTCGAGTTAAAATAATGTGTTTAATGTTTATGTATGGTTGCAAGCAAAGTAGATGAGAAATAGAGTAATGAAGATGAGATGAAGCATGAAGAATGAAGGCAAGAAGATAAAATCCCATGTAGACAACTCCTTGCCGCGGCACAGGCAATCATAGGCAATGTCGCGACACAATGTCACGGCACTATCTCGTGGCACCATGTCGCGACACCATGTTGCTGCACCATGCCATGGCACAACAAATGCAACAGGAAGATAGTAAGCGTAATGTCGTAACACCATGTTGCGACACCATGTCGCAGCACCATGCCATGGCACAACAAATGCTACAGGAAGACAGTAAGCGTAATGCCGCAACACCATGTTGTGACATTGGAAAGAACTTGAAGACAGGCTATTCTATGTTGCAGCACAATGCTGCGACAAAGACTCAAAGTAGTAAGTTGGGCATAGTAGTTTTATGCCACGACACTATGTCATAGCACAGTGATGAATTTTCATAGTCAGATGATCTTATGCTGCGACACTATGTCGTGGCACTATAGCTGGAGACATAGATCCAGATTTTTTGAAAGTGTTCGAAATAACGCCGGATCTTCTGAGATTTCTTGGAAAAGGTGCAAAAAGACTACTATTAAGGAAGGAGTATAAAAGGCTTAGAGAAGTTGCCCTAAAGGAATCCGAGACATCTTGGGGTCAGCTTGAAGGTTAGATTGGAGCTTGGGAAGAGAAGAGAAAAAGAATTTCCCAAAGAGACATGCTTCAAGCTTATTTTCAGCAAGGGAAACCAAATGAGAAGAGTTTGCTTTTATTTTCATTCTCGAATCTTTCAGTATTGCTTCTCATTCTTCAATTGTACTTGGATTAAACTATATATTCGGATTTTAAACAATGTTGAATGATAATGCTATTTCTTTTGATTTGAATATGAATTGCTAAATCTCTCCTTCTAGAGGGGAGATGAATCTTGTGTTGAAGTCATGGTTTAACCAATGAGTTATGTCATTGAGTATGTTTCAAAGATTTATTTGTGATGTTGTGTAATTAATGCCTTCGATTTAGTGACCCTTTATTGAATGATCCTGCATTTAGGATTCGACACTCAGAAGAGGTAATTCTGAATGAGATTTCAACATCATGATTGTAATGCTGGATGTCTTGAGAATGTCTCTAGGTTATTTAAGATTAGTTAAAAGGAACTACATATCTTAATGCATTATTAATATTCCAATTTTTATAGGAATGTTGAAGTTGGAATATTGATAATAGATATTTAACCTATCACTCGAGAGAGGAGGTTTAATGCATTTGAATTCTTAGTCTATAAATTGATGAAACTACTCAATGCATATTAAGTTGATGAACCCATGACCAAAACACAAGTGAAGTCAATCCTCTAGAGCTTCTTTCCCTTGATTCCTTCCCAACAAAAGCCTATCCTTTTTCAATCCTTAGTTAAATTCGTATCATTTGATTTTCCTAATAAAATTAGGATTATGCACTGCAATAGCTAGACTAATTAAAATCACCAGTACCTGTGGAGACAATACTTATTCACCATTTTATTACAAAGCTTGACGTTGTGCACTTGTGGTATAGTTTGCAGCGAACAGTTACATAGAACTAAGCCAAAAGAAACTATCGCCACACAAAAGCAACCCATAAATATAAATATACTATGCAGAAGCAACCCAAAAGACAAATCAACCATTTAGAATCATGACAGAAGAAACACAATGCTACACAAAAATAAAACAGAAGTTATGCTGAAGCACTGTTCCGTCACACAGAAGCAACCCAAATTAAAATAAGCTATTCAGAACCATGCCGGAAGAATTCTTAGATTGACAGAAGTAATGCAGAAGCATCATCAAGAGCATAGAATAATGCAGAATTATGTCACGCTACATAGAAGTCATGATACACTATGCAGAATCAAGTTAGAAGCATTCTCAGAAGCATGTTCAAGTTAGCATGATTTAATGAAATCATATAGAAGTAAAGCTTAAGCCTCATAAGGAAATCAAAAGTTATTCAGAAGTTCTTCAAACGACTCAAATATAACCATTGAATAATAAGACAGTGAACAAAAACTCTAAAGAAGATATTGCCAAAAACATACTTACCACATTAACTTCTGAAGAAGCACTTCAGAAATTCTGTTGAAGTATAAATCGAAGAACAGAAGTTCTAAGGACACCACTCAGAATTTCTAAACCCTGACAGCATGCAAAAGTTGTTTCCAAACCCTGCCTAACTAGTTTAAAAATGGTGCCAAAGGTTACAATGACTAAAATTTTCAAATCCTTTGTATATAGAGGATTAAGACAACATCAAAACACAAGAGAGATTACACTGAAAATCATTTTTGTTGATTAAAGAAGAGCATTCACAACTTTTCATCATTCAACTCCAGTTGCTATATCACTACCAACGCATTCAGAAGTTTCAACATCAGATCTACCTCAATTTTAAAAGGAGTTTGAATCTTATCTCATTGCTTTTTTATTCTTCAATTAAGCTTTAACTTTCGTACATGTTAGCCTAACTAAGAGGGATTATTTTTGTACATTCCATTTGAAAAACCAAGAGGCTCTATGAAACCAACTATTTGTAAAAGTTTCTGATTAACTTGGAAAACCAGTAAGTTAATTGGTAAGCTTAGAAACCAATGTGTATAAGTTACTTGGTAAGCTTGAAAATCAATGTGTAAGAGTTCCTGGTAAACTTGAAAAACCAGTAAGTTATTGATGAGCTTGCAAAACTAACAAGTGTTATAGTGGAACCTAAGTTCAATAAAAGAGATTGACTTAGAGAAGTGGAGTAGGAACCCAAGAAGGGTTGAACCACAATAAAAAATTTTGTGTGTATGTGCTGCAAGCTATTCTTCATTTTATTTTAAGCACATATCTTAAGTTATTAGCCAAAATTTTTAAAAGCTCAATTCACCACCCCTCTTGAGCTATCATTCAGTTAGCGACCAACATATCCCTGCCTCAATTCGCTTACTATAACCCAATACCATGCTTGGGAGGCCATCAACCAAGTGGACTTAGCCACAATCCAAGTGGACACAACCATAAACCAAGTGGACTCAACTTTCTTACAATTTCGGTGTGATCCAATTTCTCCCTACAATCTCGATTATGAGTGTTACAAGACCCCTGTGTTAGTATAATGCATGGTTTCAATGAAAAACAAAACTTAATTAAAGATTATGTATTGATTATTGTTGCCAAGTTTTTAATATGCAAAATCAAGTTGTAGATCTCATGGATAAATGAACACAGAGAAGATATTCCAAAATGTCAATCTGTCCAAGTGAAAAAGGCTTGTGCTAGTGCAGAAGCAAAAGATGAAGTGTCATTATAGACAAAGCTCAAATGAAAAGGATTTATCTAAGTCTCCATTCATCTATTGATTTGGAGATTATATCCGATGGATGCAAAACAACGTACATACAAGAGATTTTTTTATCATAAGTGAGTCAACGATCGACAGACAAGGCAGAGAAGTGAAGGTTGTTTGGCAGAGCAATGAAGTTCATCTGGTGGAGCAGTATCATTTGTTTATATAACTAAGCTAGTATACTATCTACAATAAACAACCCAACAGATGAAGCGATGAAGAAAATTCATCTACGCCTCAATGATTAGTCTGTTACTTACAACAGACAACCCATCAGACAAAGCAATGAAGAAAATTTGTCTGCACTCCAACAATCTATCTATTACTTATAACAGACAACTCAACAGATGAAATGTTGAAGAAACAAGTCATCCATGCTTCTGCAGTTCAATAGACAATACACAAGACAAAGCATTGGAAAGGATAATTCATTTACGCTTCTAAGATTTGTTTGTTACTTACAATAGACAACCTAATAGACAATGTGAGGACATGATAACTACATGATTCATCTGCTACTTACGAAGGTCAAACCATAAGATGAAGGAACTTTATCTGATGAATAGCTAGATAGATACTTCATTTGTCATAAGTAAAAGACGAGTAATAGACAAGACGAATTGTTGGTCTTTGTTCAACATTGATAATACCCTTTCTATATTGATGAAAGAGTCAGTCATTGAAGCAATACCTTGACCAAAGCTTATTAAGAATCTGAAAATCATCTTCTCCAAGGTTAGCATTGCAAGCATTTCAATAGATGAGTATTAAGCAAGAAGTTAGAGAATTCAAATATGCTAATCAGAATGGTCTTCTATTATTAATGGAGCTCACCTACCACCAGTGACTAGAATTCAAAGCAACCATAAATGAAGCATCATTAGAGCAAGAGGAGTAACAAAGTATCAAGGAAGTTATTCAAAATTCTCTAGAGAGCATTTACTGATCTGAGCCAAAACCTTCTGCTATCTTTCACGAGTCAAGAGCCTTGCATTCAAACCTTCCTCAACTCTCTTTGAAGGCTCCCAACCACCTTTAGGGAAGATCATTTACTTCTGCATTCAAACTTTACAAACCTTCCCTTGTGCTTATTAAGAAATACCTGTGCTTCAACTTCTAATATTCATTCACTGTAAATTCCTTGAGCTAGTGGTTGAGACTAGACTCAAGAAGAGCTGTGACTATCTGAGTGCAAACAAGAGCTATTTATTCATGCCCCCTAGAGTAGAATCTAGAAGAGTGTTGGGAGCACTATGATTACGCCCCTAGAGCAAAAATCTAGAAGAGTACTGGGAGCACTATATTTATGCCCCCTAGAGTTGGAATCTAGAAGAGTACTAGGAGGACTATTGTATTTCTGCTATTGGGAATAGTAGAACCCAAGATACTAAGAAAAGAGTGTTCTTAGAAGAATGGAGCAGAGTGTTTACTCGAACCACTATAAAAATCCCTATGCCTTATTTCTTTGTGCATTGATTGATTGAGAGATTTGAATTGATTACTAAAGGGACGATTGATCCTAAAGGGTTAGAGCAATAATTTTTAAGTACCCAATTCACCCCTCCCCTCTTGGGATTTTGCCTAATCTTTGGAACCAACACCCTGACTAATACTCATTAATATAGTTTATTGTGTCTCGCCCTCACTACAACTCAAGGATAGCAAGTTCCCTTTTCACACCTACTAAGTAATTAGAGGAGTTGCACGCCTAATAGGCTAGCCTCTTTGGCATATAAGGTGGTAATATCAAAAAATAACCAAAGAACCCTCCCGGCAGACATTCAAACCCAATTTTATAGAATTAATATTTTGGCAGGCATTCAACTTAATTACTTAACACTTGTTTTCCAATTGATTTTCAAACCTAAGCATACTACAAACACTCAAACAATTTAATGATTTCTAATTCATATTAAATTACTTCTTTAATCCTAAACATACACTTCTATCAGGCATTCCTTTCTTGTAGTAATTATTTCTATGTCATCATCTAATTTATCATAATATCCTATTTCTTGTGCTTTCCTTTAATTTTTCTCATAAAATATATATTTAAATAGTATAATTATAATAAATATACTTAATTAATAAAAAACCCAAAATATATATAAAAAAATCAAATAAATAACATTTTTCCATTTAACGCACTGGCACCGAGTTTGCTGCGCCGCCCCCCACCCACCATGGTAAAACCTATATTCACCCTCTTTCTGCTTACTCCGTTTAGTCTTATTCCGCACCACTAATTCCCATATTTCACTCTTCCTTTTAGGCTTGATTACATCTCATATATATGCACATAGCCATTACCCATTTCATATATTCATCAAGTATGTTTTTCATATTCTTTCAAATGTGCTTGTCTTCATAATTCCATATA
>JAYJMB010000007.1:815927-889790 GCA_036873735.1 Pouteria campechiana
CTGCATTTTTTAAATCTACTTTTTCTATGGGTAGTCTATAGACAAAGTTCTGTCTCCAGCAGACAAAGTTCTATAACAGAAGATGAAGTTCTTCTTTAGTAGATGAAGTTCTATGATAGAAGATAAAGTTATACTTACTAGTGACAAAGTTCTTCTCCAGCAGATGAAGTTCTACTTATGATAGACAAAGTTCTTCTGAAGACAATTTTAGTATTTCGATCATAAATTTCTCGTATGAACTCAAAATTGGACAATTCATTTTGCATTGGATAGATAATTTTAGGAGATACAACTTTCATGTTAATTCCTTTATCTAAATCATCCATCTTCCATGAATTGTGGGCCTCAAAGTGACGCTCTTGATAGACAAAGTAGCAGATGAATGTGAAGCTCTATAGACAGTTATACTATTTTAGCCATAAATTTTACATATAAACTTAGAATTTTGTGATTCTTAATGCTTTAGAAAGCTAAGAAAAAAGGATAAAACTTTTATGTTAAACACATTTTCCAAATTTACGTCCATCAATCCCAGAAATTGTTTTAAAGTGACACCTTGTGTAATTTTCAGTTTCATTTTATAGAATTTTATGTCTCAATAAAATAAACTCTATTAAGTGCAATATTTACTTAAATTTTAATATAAAAAACTAAAAACACATTAAAAAGGATCTTAAATATGTGAATTTTGATATAAAAATATAATATATTATGAACTTATCAGGGCCCGAAGCTAAGGTAAATACCTAAGAGGGGAGGGGTAAATTGGGTACTTAAAATTTTGCTAAACCCCATTAGGGTCAAATGCCCCTCTAGCAATTAATCCAATCACTCAATCAATGCATAAATAAATGAGACAGGAATTTTTATAGTGGTTCGAGTTAACACTCTACTTCACTCTTCCAAGAACATTCTCCTCTTAGTATGTTGGGTTCCACTATCTCTAATAGTAGAAATACAATCAGTACACCCTACACTCTTCTAGATTCTAGTTCTAGGAGGTATAACTATACTGCTCCCAGTGCTCTTCTAAATTTCAACTCTAGGGGGTATAAATACAGTGCTCCTAGCACTCTTCTACATTCTGCTCTAGGGGGTGTAAGTAAATAGCTCTTTTCTGCACTCAGACAATCACAACTCTTCTTGACTCTAGTTTCAACTACTAGCTCAAGGAAATGAATGAATATCAAAAGTTAAAGCACAGATACTTCTCAATAAGCACAGGGGAAGATTTTTGAAGATTAAATGTTGAAGCAAATGATCTTCCTGAAAGGTAGTTGGGAGACTTCAAAGAAACTTGAGGAAGGATTGAATGCAAGGCTCACAACTCTTGAAAGATGCAAAAAGTTTTGTCTCATTTTAGTAAATGCTCTCAAGAAGGGATTGAATATTTTTCTTGATTGTTCTTATTATCTTCTTGATCCAACGATGTTGCATTTATAATCGCTTTGAATTCCATTGATGGTAGGTGAACTCTATTAATGGTAGAAGACCATTTTGAATAACTCATTTGAATTCTCTATCTTCTGATTTATTCTCGTTTGCTAAAATGCATGCAGCGCCGACCTTGGAGAAGATGATTTCTTAATTCATGATAAGTATTAGTCAAAGAGTTTCTATAATGGATGATTCTTTCATAAATTATGGAAAGACCCTCATTAATGTTGGACGAAGACCAACAATTTTGTTTGTCCATTGCTCATCTTCACTTATGACAAACAAAGTATCTGTCTAGTCATTCATCAAACAAAGTCCCTTTATCTTCTAGTTTGTCCATGGAAAGTAGCAGATGAATCGTGGAGGCATAAATGAATCATTTTTTTGTAGTTCATCTGTTGGGTTGTTTGTTGTAAGCAATAGACGAATTGTAGAGGCGCAAAAAAATTTTCCTTCCAACAGTTTGTTTATTGGATTGTCTATTATAAGTAACAGATGAATTGTAGAGGCGCAGAAAAATTTTTCTTCCAACAGTTCATCTATTGGATTGTCTATTGTAAGTAACAGATGAATTGTAGAGGCATAGATAAATTATCCTTCAAGAAGTTCATCTATTGAATTATCTGTTATCAGTAACAAATGAATTATAGAGGCACAGATGAACTCCACTACTACACATTTGTCTACTTTTAACAGACAATTATTAGCTTGGTGAACTATTTGACTATGACTCACTTATTACAGATGATGTCTGTTGTATGCTCATTGCTTTGCATTTGTTAGATATAATTGTCACTTTGACAGATGAATGGTGACTCAATTGATTCCTTTTCATTTAAGCTTTGACTATAGAGGTACTTCATCTTTTGCTTCTGCACTCACCCAAGCTATTTATCTTTTTAGTCAGACAGATTGGCGCCTTGGAATATGCATGTTAAATGCTAAATGCTTGGCAATAACCATTAGTATATCATCTTTAATCAAGTTTTATTTGTCATCAAAACCATATATTCATGCTAACAATTCTATGATAGATAGTTCAAATTCAGTTATAGTGCTTGAAAAAAGATGTAGAAATGTGTATTTAGTAGATTTATGTGATATCTAAGTTAAATGTCTTACTGTAAATAATGAAGAATCCTTATTGTGGCATAGAAGACTAGGTCATGCCAACAAGTTCATGATTAAAAAAACTATACAACAAAGATCTTGTTGTTCGCCTACCTAAACTAAAATTTGACCAAAATGAGTTGTAAGATGCTTGCTTAAAAGGAAAGCAAGTTAGAGAATCATTCAAATCTAACAAAGAAATATGCATAAATAAACAACTTTAATTGCTACACATGGATCTTGTTAGACCAACAAGAACTAGAAGTCTTCAAGGGAAACATTATGCATATATCATTGTAGATGACTATTCTAGATTCACCTGGTTAAGATTTCTCACTTCCAAAGATTAGACTTTTTCATTCTTTGAAACATTTACCAAGTGTGTATAGAATGAACAAAATTCTCATATAATAGCCATAAGAAGTGATCATGGTGGAGAATTTGAAAATTAGAAATTCACCACTTTTGTGAAAGCAATAGAATTTTGCACACATTCTCCGCACCAAGAACACCTCAATAAAATGGAGTAGCTGAAAGGAAAAATAGATCCTTATAAGAGATCACAAGGACAATGTTGAGTGAATATAACTTACTTTAATATTTTTGGGCTAAAGCAATGAATATTGCATGCTACATCTTTAATAGAATTTTTGCTATATATATGCTAAATGAAACTCCATGTAAATTGTACTATGGCAGAAAGCCAAATATCTCTCATTTCCACACCTTTGGTTGCAAATGTTTCATTCTTAACAATGGAAAGGAAACCCATGGTAAATTTGATATTAAATCTGATGATGGTATTTTTCTTAATTATTCCACTATTAGCAAGGCATTTAGCGTCTACAATCTGAAGAATAAAACTGTAGAGGAATCTATTCACATTAAATTTGATAAAAATACTAACACCTCTAGGAGAATAAGTGATTTCGATGATGAGACAGGAGAACTCAAAACATCTATGGAGAAAATAAAGATACGGGATAAAGAAAAAGATTCTTCACAATCAAAGACACAAATGAATGAAGAAGAAATAAATGATGGACCATCCATCAATGAGGTAAATAATAAAGGTAACAATTCCACTCCTAAAGATTGGAGGTTCATATATGATCATTCTAAAAACCAAATAACTTGTGGTATTTATGATAAAGTGAGAACTAGATCTTCATATCATCAAATATGTGGTAATCTTGCTTTTATTTCTCAATTAGAGCCAACTTGCATAGATCAAGCTTTAAAACATGAAAACTGGATTATAGTTATGCAAGAAGATTTGGACCAATTCAAACATAATGATGTGTGGATACTTATTCTAAAACCTAATCATCAATCTACTATAGAAACTAAGTGGGTCTTTAGGAACAAATCAGATGAATCTAGCATAGTAGTAAAAAATAAAGTAAGATTGGTAGCAAAAGGGTACTGCCAAGAGTAAGGAATAAATTTTGAAGAGTCATATGCTCCTATTACCAAAATTGAGGCTATTAGAATATTACTATCTTTTTCATCTTTTATGAATATCAAACTTTATCAAATGGGTGTCAAAAGTGTACTCTTAAACAATTTGATCAATGAAGTTTATGTTAAAACAACCTCCTAGGTTTGGAGATCCTCATGATCCAAACCATGTTTTCA
Source organism: Pouteria campechiana (assembly GCA_036873735.1). NCBI lineage: Eukaryota > Viridiplantae > Streptophyta > Magnoliopsida > Ericales > Sapotaceae > Pouteria > Pouteria campechiana. The sequence continues at coordinate 820,113 of JAYJMB010000007.1, forward strand.
AACTCAAGAAAGTTCTCTATGGATTAAAATAAGCTCTTAGAGCATGGTATGAAAGACCAAGTAAATTCTTAATAGAAAAAGAATTTACTAGAGGTAAAGTAGACACCAAACTCTTCATTAAGCATGACAAAAAGGATATATTGATTATTCAAATTTATGTAGATGATATTGTATTTGGTACTACTAATGATAAATTATGTCAAGATTTCTCTAGAGTCATGCAGGGAGAATTTGAGATGAGTTTAATGGGTGAGATGAACTTCTTTTTGGGACTTCAAGTAAAGCAAATGAAGGAAGGAATTTTCATCCATCAAGTAAAATATACTAAAGAGCTACTCAATAAATTCAACTTAAAAGAAGGAAAGCCACTAGGCACACAAATGAATACCTCTATTAAAATGGATAAGGATGAAAAAGGTAAATCTATCTGTCAAAAACTTTATATAAGCATGATAGGATCTCTTTTATATTTAACAGTAAGTAGGCTAGATATTATGTTCAATGTCTGCATGTATGCATGATTCCAATCAAATTACAAAGAATGACATCTAGTTGCTGTTAAGAGAATCTTTAGATACCTTTTAGACACACCAAATCTTGGTTTATGGTATTCAAAAAGTTCAAACTTTGATTTAGTTGGGTACTCTAACACAGATTTTGCAAGATATAAGGTAGATAGGAAGAGTGCCTCAGGAACCTGTTAGTTTCTTAAAAGCATGATCATATCATGGTTCTCTAAAACTTGAACATCTGTTGCATTATCAACTACTAAGGCTGAATATATAGCAACAGGTAGTTGCTGTGCACAGATTTTATGGATAAAATAACTATTAAGTGACTTTGGTTTAAAAATATGTTGATACACCTATTAGATGTGATAATACTAGTGTCATAAGTCTGACAAAGAATCTAATATTGCATTTTAGAACTAAACACATAGAAGTCAGACATCACTTCATTAGAGAACATGTACAAAATCATAATATTTGCTTGGAATCTGTACCAACTGAAAATTAGTTAGTAGATATTTTTATAAAACCACTTCCAAAGATAGGTTTTGTAAAATTAGAAGAGAACTTGGTATACTAGATCCATGTGCATAAATTGTATATTACATGACTTAATTATTTTATAATGTTAATAATCACATGGTTACAATGCTTAAGATCATTCATGAATGCTAAATTTTCAACATTTAGGATGTTTCAGAAGCACTTCAGAAACTCTGAAAGAGTTTCAAGACCTTTTTTCATACCTAAATAATTTCTCTAGACACCCTCAAAAATTCTGATACACCACCTCAGAACCTCTGAAGCACGAGCTCAACTTCCTTCGAATCTCTGAACCATAACTTTATTTCTTAAGCCCTTCTTCGCATGCTGAAACATCCTCAAAACTTCTGAAGTTATAAGCACAGAATTTCTAAAAACCCATCGTAATGCCATTAGAATCTCTAACCACATTTTAGAGACTTCAAATCCTACAAAAACCCCTAATTTCAAAAATACTAAACATTCATCTCCAATCTCTATAGTTTGCCTCAGAATCGATGATTCAAATTCCCACCTCATTTGAAGCTTCCTTACTTCATTTCATCTGTCATAACACCCCTCTCCTTCAAAGCCTTAAGCAAAAGATCTTTCAAAGAAAAATCCATTTGCTGCAAATGGCGAGAATCGAAAGGGCAAGCAAATAGGTAGAAATCTCATCTATAGATTTTGAGCTGAGAAGAAGAGAGAGCTCTGTAGAAGAAACTCCAATAAAGAAAAGGAGAATTGAAGATTATGTCGTAAAGGTAATCTTCGATAACAAGAAATCTGATTACAATAGATACATTGAAAGATTTAAAAATAGAAAAGTTGTGAAAGGTAGAATCTTTGATTTTAAAGCATTTAGAGAATGATTTGAACTTAGAAGTAACCAATTGGATTAAGTTCCAACACTGGGAAGGATTTATGGGCTATAAGGATAAATGTTACAAAAGAATGGTTCAAGCCTTAGTTACGAATTTCAATTACAATACTCAAAAATTGTGGATTGGATAGTCAAAAATAAATTTATCTCCAAAGAGTATAAGACATGTATTCAACATTCTTGAGATAGTAGACCACAAGATTGAGTGGCCATCAGAGAGAGCTAAGCTGTTTTCAGATCTGGCTAAAGTAAAAATCAAAGAGAAGATGAATTACCTGCATGTCAACCATCTAAAACTAGATCTTAAACTTGCTCATATATTGATATTCAACAACATATATCCAAAATCTGAAGGAACAAATCAATTTTTTGAAAAGGAAGTCAAAATTTTGTGGACTATAAAGCACAAGAAGAGAGTAGATATTGCTCAAATCATAGTTGATCAGTTATACTTGGTCAAGACATCTACTAAGTATTATCTTACTTATGGGATAATCATGAGCAAATTTCTCAAGATAGCCAATGTTGATCTTTCCAAAGAAAATGGAGAAGATTTCTTGAAAAGAGAAACAATAAACAGAGATACATTGAAGAGAATAGGCTTCAAACCAACTCCACACAATAGGATATCTTAGAAGCCAAGAAAAGAAGAGCATATAAAGAAAACTAGAAATGGATAAGAAAGAAGAGAAAGGCAAGAAACTTGGAAGAAGCCATAAACATAAGAGAAGAAGCCACAGGAAGAAATGAAGAAGAGATAGAACAAGTAAATAGAGAAGAAAGTATAGCAAGAGTACCATCCAGACCAACCCAAGCTCAACAACATTCATACATACCCCAACCTGATTAATCCACCTATTCAATTTCATAGAACATTAACACCATTCTTCTAGCTCATCTACTACCCATTCATATAAGGTTAACTAACCTTGAAACCCAAACCTCAAATCTCAACCTTAAGATAAACTCAATTTGGGAATCATTGATTCATGAACTAAATGTATTGAGTGCTTAAATCGAAGCTGTCAAAACCTAACCTCAAACCCAACATTCTCACTCCAATCATTTCCACACCAAGCAATTCACAAAAGTCCTTCACCCATCCATTCCCCTAGACACTGACTATCTCCCACTTCACACTCATTCACTCCAACTCCAAAAGTTGTCCAACCTAAGGTTGAACTCTCTAAAGCTATTCTTCTAACCACTCCTCAAACACACCCTTCTTCAGTTTTTCCAAAATTTCTACTCATTGAACCATCACCAATTCTTCTAGAAGATTATCTTTTAAATACCTATAGAATAAATTTCTTTCCTCTAGACCAAGAGAATATTTTGATTGGTTTGATTCTTGGGATTCACAAGATATCCCAACCAGATATGATAAATTTCATCCACTAAACTATAAGACAACCCCAAAACCTCCTCCCAAAGTATAAGATAATTCTGACTTTCTTATGAGAATCTATCATCCCATCAGAATGATATATTCTGAATTCAATGCAAGATTAGAAATCAATACTGTCATCTCTAACATATTCCTATCCCACAACCATAATATTTTTCCCGAAGAACTACCTTTCCCACAACTTATTGACCTCGTTACCCCTTGTAGAATCCAACTTCTTCTTGTTCCTCTGCTCACTCCCCAAGGACATGACATTCAAATACCACATATTGAGTCATTCCTAGATAAGTATGCACAAAAACTTCTCCAATTACTTCCTCAATCTAGGCCACCTGGAACAACCATCCCATCTCCCTCAAGTCCTCGCAATCACATTTTTCTAACTGAGGAAAAATTCTCATTATTCTCCCAATCCAATCTACAAGCTATTACTGACAATCTTCCCCTTCCTTATCCATAGCTTGCTAATTCATCAATCGAACACCAAATTTAGGTATGCTTTTCCAAACCATTCGCCCCACCTAAACCAACTCCACCTTCTCTAAAAACTAAAGCCTTAAGAAAACCACTTTCTATTCCCAAACCCCTAACTTTACCCTAGCTAAAAGCACATTCTAAACCCAAAAAGAAATCCAAGATCCCACTTCCAAAAATTCACAAAAGGCTCCTCTCTCTCACATCACTATCATTATGAAGAATACATAGCAAGGGTAAATGCCAATACTCGAGCCATTCTCAATAAAGAGCCTATGTACTTTCCTAAATTAGTAGATCCATCAACGATCCTGCATTGATCTTATTTTTGTTTCTACCTATGCGTCTACCTTGACTCATGAACCACCCACTGCAATTCCCAGAGATTCTACCTTCATTCCTACTTATCCCTCTAGAATTAAACAAGCAATGTAAAAGCCATCTAAGTCTTCTTCCAAACCACCCACAACCATCATTCTTCCTCCTTCTGTTGATCCCACCTTTTTTCTTAAAACATACTCTAGAAATCCAAAACCCTAATCTACTGTTATCTTTCCTTCACATCTTTATTTTTTGGCTATACTTACTCTTCCATGTGATATTACTACTTTTTGTTGTTGCTCTATTGTATCTACATTTGCTGGTTGTAACTTCAATCATTTATGTAAATTCATTTTCTTTGTCACTCTGATATACACATATGTTTTTCAATTATTATCATATATGTGCAACTCCTTCTGATTATGATTTCTTTCTCATTCTCTTTCACTTAGTTGATCTTTACATTTTAGTCCTTTTAATTATGACAAAAATGAGAAGAAATAGGAGAAATATCAAAGTAACTAATAGGAGAAATATCAGAGTAACTAAAGTGATAACTAAGTGTATACATTTAGGGGCAGCTTACCATTCAAGGGGAGCCCCACTAAGTCAGTACAAGCATATTGCATATTGTGCATATGTTTATGAAAGGTTTATCACTCAAATGTTTTATCTGTTGGTCCTGAAGCTTAGTCAAATACTCAAGAGGGAGGGGTGAATTAGGTACTTAAAAATTTGCTAAACCTCTTTAAGATTAAATGTCCCTCTAGCAATCAATCCAATCACTCAATCAATGCTCAAATAAATAAGATATAAGAATTTTTATAGTTGTTGGAGTAAACACTCTACTCCACTCTTCCAAGGGTACTCTTCTCTTAGTGTCTTAGGTTCCACTATCTCTAATAGTAGAAATACAATCAGTGCACCTTACACGCTTTTATATTCTAGCTCTAAGGGGCGTATCTATAGCGCTACCAGCACTCTTCTAGATTCTTGCTCTAGGGGGGCATAAACAAAGTACTTCCAGCAATCTTCTAGATTCTAGCTCTAGGGGGCATAATCATAGTGCTCCTAGCACTCTTCTAGATTCCAGCTCTAGGGGGCAAAAATAGTACTTGTCTGTACTTAGACTATCATATCTCTTCTTGAATCTAGTCTTAACCACTAGCCTAAGGAAATTACAATAAATGAATATCAAAAGTTAAAGCACAGATATTTCTCAATAAGCACAAGGAAAAATTTCTAAAGATTGAATGCAAAAGTAAATGATCTTCCCGAAAGATGGTTGAGAGCTTTCAAAGAAAGTTGTGGAAGGTTTGAATGCAAGGTTCATGACTCTTGAAAGATAGCAGAAGGTTTTGGCTTAGATCAATGCTCTCAAGAGAATATTGAATACTTTCCTTCTTTTTTTTCTTGATCCAACAATGTTGCATTTATAATCGCTTTGAATTCCAACCGTTGGTGGTAGGTGAACTCCATTAATGATAGAAGATCATTCTAATTAGCACATTTTAATTCTTTGACTTCTGCTTAATCCTCATCTACTGGAATGCCTCTAGAACTAACCTTGAAAAAGATGATTTCTTGATTCTTAATAAGTATCAATCAAAGAGTTGTTACATTGGTTGATTCTTTCATCAATATATAAAGGGCATCATTAATGCTAGACAAAGATCAATAATTCAGTTTGTCCATTGCTCATCTTCACTTATGAGAGATAAAGTATCTGTCTAGCTATTCATCAGACAAAGTCCCTTTATCTTCTAGTTATCCATGGTAAGTAGCAGACGAATCCAATTATTACAGATGAATAGTATTCTTAGCACTTTGTCTGTTGGTTTATTCATTCCATATAATAGACAAATCTTGAAGTCATAGACGAATTATCTTTCCTATACTTCATCTTTTGGGTTTTCTATTACAAGTAACAAACAGACTATTAGAGCGCAGATGAATTTTCTTAAGCACTTCATCTGTTTGATTGTCTGTTGTAAGTAACAGACGAATTGTTGAGGTACAAACGAATTAACCTTTTGTCTAGTGGATTGTCTTATGCAGGTAGTAGATGAATTTAGATGTACAAACGAAATCCATTGCTCCGTCATACAACCTTCATTGCTCATTGCTCTGCCAGATGAACTCCACTTCTCCATCTTTGTCTATTTTTAATAGACGATCATTAGCTTGGTGAGCTATATGACTGTGGCTCATTTATGATAGACAAAGTCTTTTGTATGCATGCTACATTGCATTCGTCAAATATAATCTTCACTTTTGACAAACGAATAGAAACTCGGTTGGTTCCTTTTCTTTTGAGCTTTATCTATATCAGTACTTCGGCTTTTGCTTCTGCACTCGCCCAAGCATTTTAGTTGGACAGATTGACACCTTGGAATATCTTTTCTCTACTCTTTTTTTTGTGAGGCCTGTGACTTGATTCTACATGCTAAATGCTTAGCAATAACCATTAGTATATAATTTTTAATGAAGTTTTGTTTATCATCGAAACTATGCATTTATGCTAACATTATCTCCCTTTTTGATGATGATAAAACTTGATTAAAAATTATCTCATAAAAGATAATCTCCCCTCGAATGTATGCAGTCTGATAAAAACATTTTGCAAAGTTTAGTTATTCCTCAAGGTGCCATTTTCTGTTATTTTCCTTGACTTATTTTATATGTATTCTCCCACTGATTAATTTAAAATTATGTTGTTCACTTTGAGATAATTTTTTAAATTCTTCCCCCCCCCCCACCTTTTTGTCATATGCAAAAAGAAAAATATCACTTGCAGAACACACATAGATAGAAGCAGCTTGAAAATGATGAAATCATTTCATTTTATTTCAATACAAACAAAGCTACAAGTATAGATAAAAACAACTCATCCTATGTTTTAAGTGTAGGAGAGGTTATGTGTGAGACCATGGACTAGGGGAGGGAGTGGGTGGAGAACTTTGTATCACAGTGAGTGATACAATGTTTCAAGGAAAGGATAATGTGAAGGAGATGATGATGAGGTGCTTGGAGCCTCCTTTCCCCTCTCTTCAAGGGCCCCAATCTGATGATGAAGTTGAAGTGGCTGACATATAAATTATATTCTTGAGAGCCACATCTTGAAAAGGAATACTTCTTATGGGATGGGTGAACTAAAACATTTTCGCGAACATAAGTAATATCGTCCCACCAAGAAAAGTAAAGAAACATCCTTTGGTGCATCGATTTTCACCACTCATCAATTTGTCTTTCATATCTTCTTCCTAAATGCCCTTCCCTAAGTTACTTCATCGTTGTGGTGCAGAGAAGCATTGCTAGTCATGGGTTAAAATAAACTCAAGGTGGGGGCTATACAAGGTAGTTGATATGATAATTCAAGAAAAAGAGAATAACTTGTCTCTAAAATGGTAGTTGATATGATAATTCAAGAAAAAGAGAATAACTTGTCCCTAAAATAGAGTTCGATGTGATAACAATAGTTGTAATTTGATTCTAGCAAGAAAATGAGGTTTACTCGACCTCAAAAACTATGAATCAGACACAGTACAAATAGAGTGTATAAAAGTGACTTACTTCATCTAAGATGTAGTCTAGTATTATGAAAGCATAACTATAACAAGGATAAAAATGAGAAAGAAATAAGTAAATGGAACTACATCACAAGATTTGTCATTTTGGAATGAATCAAGCAATTTTCATTTTTATTGATTGTCCTCAATTGATTACACTTGCTGTGTATGTCAGAAGAATTGTATGTTCACATCCCAGACCACAAGTGGTCCTAATTATATATCCACAATGGAGAAAACCCTTGATTAAAAGGAAAAGTACAATGCATCTTAGAAATCCAAAAATAAATCATACACTTTCTCTCAAAATAAATGTGTTGTCTTTGGGATCGCCGAGCACATTGCGATGACTTGATATTTAGGAGATCGCCTCAAGTCAATGGGCAGATGGGATGACACGGTTCTAGACTGGATTGCTAGATACTGGGTCAACTAGAAAATGGGTGTTTTAATCCGATTAGTTTGTCCTGGGTGAAATCAAGACCAGGTGATTTATATTATTTAGACTGTAAAAAATCATAGAAACAGTAGATGTTTTATGACCCAATTGGCATAGCCCGGAAGGACTCAAAACTGGGTGACCTCTATTGTGTTTAGACCTGAAAGAGATCAGAAGAAAATAGGTGACTCGTTGACCAGGTGACTTCTAAGGTTTGACTTAGTGAGTTATGACCCAGTGACTCGGTGAGTCACGAGTCAGTGACTCGGTCCTAGACTTAGGCTTTTGAATCAGTTGATGAATGGTGTTCGCTAAGGTTGGACTCAGTGAGTCATGACTCAGTGACTTGATGGGTCATGACTCAGTGACTCGGTCCTAGACTTAGGCTTTTGAATAAGTTGGTAAGTGGTGTTCGCTAATGTTTGACTCAGTGAGTCATAACTCAGTGACTCAATGAGTCATGACTTAGTGACTTGGTCCTAGACTTAGGCCTTTGAATGAGTTGGTGAGTGATGTTTTCCAATATCCCGTGGAAAACTGCAAGTGGGCGATCTCTGCCGTTTATACTGTGAGAGATTGAAGATCTAGACTACATGAATTAAGCCTAATTACACTTTGAGTTAATTAAGTCTAATCATGATTAACACTAATGATAATGATTAGTGCTAATGACAATTCTGAGTTAATTTAAGACAATGTTATTAATTTTCTGATTTATGAGGCAATTACAGGATTTAAACAGGTTTTAATGTGTTTAGAATGTTTAATTCAGTATTATCCTGTTGTCCATTGGCCATATGGGACCCACCGTTACCACAACATGGGTGGGACCCATGTGTGTACCATGGTGGGACGATGGCTGAGTGCCCTTAAGCACTAGAGAGATTACCAATGGCCAAAGGTCACCGATGTCAAGTGAAGCACCTGCTCTTAAAGATTCCTCAAGCTCCTCCCCCAAGTTCCAAGAGAATTCTCCTTTCAAAAGTTCTCTCTTCAAAAAATCCTCCTTTTTCAAGAAGAGGGAGGGGTATTTATAGGCTTTAGGTCCTCTGAGAGTAGTTTAGGAATTTCAGTTCCAACATGGGGGCATTTTGGGTATTCCAGCTCCACCATTGGGGTATTTTGGGAAACTCTTGGAAAATATGCCCAGCTTCACCAGTGGGGATATTTTGAGAATTACAGCTCCAACATGGGGGCATCTTGGGCATTCCAGCTCCACCATTGAGGCATTTTGGGTAACTCTTGGAAAATATGCCCAGCTTCACCAGCGGGGTATTTTGGGAATTTCAGCTCCAACATGGGGGCATCTTGGGCATTCTAGCTCCACCATCGGGGCATTTTGGGAAATCCTTTGAAAAATATGCCCAGCTTCACCAGTGGGGATATTTTGGGAATTTCAGCTCCAACATGGGGGCATCTTGGGTATTCCAGCTCCACCATTGGGACATTTTTTCATTGGCACCATTGGCCAATATTTTAATTAATTAATTTAATTAAAATATTCTAACTAGTATGGATTGCCAGAAATTCAATTAGTTGCATGCATGTCCAACATAGATACCATGCAATTAATAAGCCGCAAAAATTTGAATTCTCTTTCTGATATAGCCCTTGAACATATATTTTCGAAAGTTTACCTTCTAGAGTTGATACACATATTAATCTTAGCTTCTAAAAATGTTTTGTATGACCATGATCCTTCATTTGCTCGGCGCGTCAACAGGATTGCGGAGTGGCTTGCTGTTGCTGCGTGTCCTGTCTCAACACCACATCAGTTTTATGCCCTCCTGGCAAAACGTGCCGACATGGACGAACACACTTGGCTACGCAACACGTCAACCCAGGCCACCTCCTCCGCACACTAGGTCGATACGCCACATTAGCAAGGGGAAGGCCTTAGCGGCTCGACATGTCAACAAGTGCACAGCACATCATCAGGTACACTGCCTGACTCTTCCATCACACGATGCCTCACCGCTTTGGCCATCTTCATGTTGGAGCGGCGAACAGTCATGGCTGCGTAACACATCAGCTCATGCCACGTCGGCCGCTACTCATCTTCGTTGTCATCAGCTGCGCGACTAATCCACCTCGTCTGCAAGGCACGTCAGCAATGGCATGAGGGGAGATCGATTCAACGGCTGCTTGGCTAGCCCACCCCGTCTGCATGGCACGTCAGTAGGCGCAAGGCCTTAGCTTCTCGGCACGTCAGCAAGTGGAAGAGCTGCTCAACACATCGGCAAGTGGAAGAGTTGCTCGACATGTCACCAGGTATGCTACCTGACTCTTCCACTGCGTGACACCTCACCACATTCGCCATCTCCTCGTTGGGGTAGCGAACAGCCATGGCTGCATAACACGTCAGAGCATGCCACTTCCTCCGCATGCCACGTCGGCTGCTGCTCATCTTGTTCGTCATCGGTTGCACGGCTAATCCCTCTCGTCTGCACGACATGTCAGCAGTGGCATGGGGAGATCAACAATAGCCACGTGGCTAAGGTAATGCCCCGTCATCGGCTGCACGGCTAATCCACCCCGTCTGCATGGCACATCAGCAATGGCATGGGGGATCATCGAGAATGCCTCCTGCTGGTGGCTTATCTCTCTGCCATCGATGTTTTGACGTCTTGCAACAACCATCGCCACCACTTCGCCGCCGATAATCGTTGCTTCTCCGACGAACCAGCTCTCTGTCGACAACTTGGTTCCGGCAAGAAAATTGGAGAAGATAACGGAGATGTATCAGTGTCTTTTCCGCAGGCGATGCTGGTTGGGATTGCCGTCAACATCCGTCCATCCTTCAGGTAATCCATGACGGTCAAAAAATCGATGTTCACTTTTCGACTTCGGTGCTGTTGAAGTTGCCGCTGATCCTCCCTTCCCGTTGCCAAAAATCTCAAAACAAATGTTTAAACGCCCATCATTTTGGCTGCAAATCGCCACTGTGATGTCATAGTCCGACCACCAGTCGGGCAATCCGCTTCGACCATAATGTTTCCGCTGACATCCCGATCTTCAATGACTATTTGCTGCACTGGATCCTTGCCCTTGGTCACCAGAAGATAAAGAACAGGGCGCTGATGCACCCTTCTTCCTCGCTGCCGGCAGCGTCGTGGTTGTGCTTCGCTGGCGATCGCGGGTCGCCGATGACCTCTACATCATTATTGTTCAACCAAAAAACCCAACAAACCATCGTCATCTTCGCTTCTGCGGGTGACCGTCATCGGTGCTCCTTCACGCCACCTCTGTCTATCCGCCGAATGACAGATCAGATCCGACCAAAAGGGTGGGACTGGTTTTACCGCATCGAATATCTCTTATTATTGTCGGGAGACAGCCATTGACGTCGGGAGCCTGATTCATCTTGGCCGCAAATCACGAGTGCATTGCTGTCATCTGAGCACTGACCAACCAATCCGCTCTGACCAAAAGGTTTCCACCGGCGTGCTGATGCCCAGCGACTACGTGCTTCCGTTTTCTTGGGTGGTCGTCCTCTTTCCTCTTCACAGCCGGCGAGCACAAGCCGCTCACATAGCTGCTCATAACCAGCCTGCGCACCAAACTTCTGCCATCCAGAGGAAATTTCACCGTCTCCACGCTGCTGCTGCGGCCGACCTGCTCGCTGGTGATCGCTGGGTGTCTTCTCTAGCTGCCAGAAGATTTCGGTCGTACATGAGGATCTTGCATTTGTAATGCTTGGCCGATGATAAGGTGGCCAGGGACGTTGTCTTCGAAGGCTAGCCCATGTGGCCACGAAGCACATGATGGTGCCGCTAGAGAGAGTGGCACTCTTCATGCTCTCGACCTTAGGGGTGGAAAAATCCGTCTGAAGAGATGGAGCGGTGCTGGCGTTCCTTTTCGACGGTGATTTCTTGACAAAAGATTTTAGTGAGCAAATCACATTAGAGATGTTGTTGTCTTGGATGTCGTCAACATCCATTTTGGCAAGGTTGCCAGAAATGTTGAATTTGGGGATTTTTTACTTAATTTTTCATATTCTTACAATAGCAAAAACATTGCAACTTTAGGTCATAGAAACAATAATGATTTCATTCTTAGGCGATCACATTAGTCATACCTAATTCTCCTCTAATGTTCTAGAAAGTTTCTAGAGGTAGTGGCTTAATAAAGATATCAGCAAATTGAGCTTTACGGGCACATATTCTAGACATATAACATGTTTTTCTACATGATTTCTAATAAAATTATGCCTAATTTCTATATGCTTGGTTCTTGAATGTAAGACAAGGTTCTTTATTAAACATATGGCACTAGTATTGTCACATTTGATGGGTATGTTTCCACAGCTTAGTCCATAGTTGAGAAGTTGTTGTTTCATCCACAACAATTGAGCATAACAACTTCCAATTGCTATATATTTGGCTTCTACTGTAGAAAGAGCAACATTAGATAATTTTCTAAAAAACCATGATATTAAACTATATTTCCTAGGAATTGGCAGGTTCCACTAGTACTTCTTCTATCAACTTTGTATCCTCCAAAGTCTACATCTGAATATTCAATTAGTTCAAAACTAGTTTCCTTGGGATAATAAAGTCCTAGATTTGATGTGTCAACCAAATACTTAAAAATTTATTTTACTGCAATAAGATGAGACTCTCTAGGAGTGGATTGAAATCTAGCACATAAGCATACACTAAAGAGAATATCTGAACTAGATGTAGTAAGGTAAAGAAGAGATTCAATCATACTTCGATCTTGTTTCTGATCTATAAGTTTACCCTTTTTGTCCTTGTCCAACCTTGTTAATATGCTCATTAGAGTGCTTGTTACTTTAATTTCTTCCATTTTGAACTTCTTCGGCATCTCTCTAGTATATTCAGATTGATAAATGTAATTTCCATCATCTCTTTTCTTAATTTACAATCCAAGGATGTAGTTCAATTCTCCCATCATACTCATTTCGAATTTAGCCTACATGATCTTTAAGAAGTTTTGACAAAGGTCCTCATTAGTAGCACCAAATATAATGTCTTCTACATAAATTTGAACTATCAAGATATCCATGCCAGTATATTTGATGAACAAGGTAGTATTAACCTTTCCTCTTTTAAATTGATGATCAATTAGGAATTTGTTCAACATTTCATACCATGCTCTTAGAGCTCGTGTCAAACCAAATAATGCTTTGGTGAGCTTATTGACATGATTGGGTTAATCATCACTTTCGAAACCAAAGGGTTGCTTTACATAGACTTCCTCACTTAAATATCCATTTAGAAATGCACTCTTTGCATTTATTTGAAATAATTTGAAATTTTTATGTGACGCAAATGCAAGTAGCATTCTAATAGCTTCTAATCTTGCTACATGGGCATATGATTCTTGAAACGCAATTCCTTCTTCATGGGAATATCTTTTAGCAACTAACCTTGCCTTGTTTCTTACAACCAATCCACTTTCATCCAGTTTGTTTCTAAATAACCATTTAGTTCCAATTACATCAACGTTCTTTGGTTTTGGAACTAATTCCCATACTTTGTTCCTTTCAAACTGGTTAAGCTCTTCTTACATTGCAATGATCCAGTTTTCATCATTTAAGGCTTAATCAATGCAAGTTGGCTCAATTGTGGAGATGAAAGCATAATGACCATAAATACTTTGCATGGACCTTCTTGTTTTGACACCATCATAGACATCACCTATAATTTATTTTCTAGGATGGGTACTAATAAACCTCAAATCAGTGAGAGGTTGATAGAGAACATTACATGCACTTCCCTCCTCCTCATTGTTTGAACTTCGCATATCTTTACAATTTGTGTCATCTTCTTGATCCTTCAATTTTAGCTTCTTCATATTAATTGCATCTTCATCTGCATCATTATCGTACTCCTTTCTCGAGGTTACATTTGCTTCATTGATTTAATGTGTATGGACTCTTCTACAACCTATATTCTCTTAATGTATACTATAAATGCTCTATTGTTAGAAGAGTAACCAAGAAAGATAGCTTCATTACTTTTTGGATAAAACTTTCCAGGATTATCTTTGCCATTGTTGGGCATATAGCATGAGCTTTCAAAAGAATGAAAATATGAGATATTGGGTTGTCTTCCTTTCCAAAGCTCATATGGAGTTTTCTTTAAAATTGCTCTTATGGTAACCCTATTCAGTACATGGCAAGCTGTACTAACTCCTCCCCTGAATCTTTTGGATAACTTACTCTCATTCAACATGGTCCTTGCCATTTCTTGAATTATCCCATTCTTTCTTTCCACAACTCCATTTTGTTGAGGAGTTCTGGGGGATGAGAAACTATGGTGAATTCCTTTTTCATCACAAAAGTCAACAAATTTTCTATTTTCAAATTCACCACCATGATCACTAAGATAGACACAGTCGACATTTGTTTCTCATTTTGAACTAGCTTTGAAAATGTATAAAATATTGAAAATGCTTCGACTTTGCTAGTCAAAAGAATCACCCATGTGAATCTAGAGTAGTCATCCATGATCATATATACATATCTTTTTTTCTCCAAGGGTGACAACATTTGGTGGTCCAAATAGATCCATATGTAATAGTTTCAGGGTCTAAATGTAGATACCGCATTTTTAGGATGGAAGGATAATTTGGTCTATTTTGATAATTGACAGGATTTGCATATTTGATTTTTGTCATAGTTTAGTTTGGGTCAACCAATCACGAGATCCTTTCTTCACAAAGATTTGATATTTGACATGTTGGTATGTCCTATCCTTTTATGCCATACCCATGGATTATCTTTGACTAAAATTAAGCATTTTCCAACAATATCATGTAGTTGTAATAGATAAATATTTTTATACATTTTTTTCATTGAACAATAGATTATTGTATATACTGAATACATTATATGTAGATGGTTCAAACACAACTTTGTGACCCTTGTAACATAATTGATTGATACTTAGCAAATTATGCTTGAGTCCTTTTACATATAATACATCCTCTATGCATCCATTGAATAAACTATAAATTTTACCTATCTCTTTGATGAGGCCTTTGTCATTTTTGCCAAATGCAACTATTCCTCTATTTATCGGTTTCAATTCTTTGAACAACTTCTTGTTCTTGGTCATATGTCTCAAGCAACCAATATCCATGAACCAGGTATTGCCAGAAGTAGCTTTGAGACTTATCTACATTCAAAGCAACTTTTCTTTTTACCTCTTTGGTCCCAAGTATTGGGTCCAATTGTGTTAGTAGAATTATGTGTGCTAGAAGTTTGTGCATAATCCTTGGGTTTTCATCTCATCTTTGCACCTTTTGCTTGCATCTTTTTGGCATAGTGAGTATACGCTTTGTGTCCAATTTTATTGCAAAAATAGCAAGTGTTTGAAATTTTACTTGGTACACTATATTCCATTGGTCTCTTTACCTAGGGATAACCTATGAACCTTCTAATATTTGAACAGTTTTCTCTTTGTTCTGTAAGGTTCACTCCCTTGGACCATCTAGCAAATTTCTATAATTTTCATCATCTGACCATTCACAACCAAGTCTCTTTTTACTAGTTTGAACAGTTATTCTTGTGAACTTGGACATAGATTCTCTTAGATTGGAGAATCTCCTTCTTTAGATTTCCAACCTCTTTTTGTAGAGAATGAAGTTTTTCTGCTAGAACAGATTTTACTTTGATAATTGTATCAAAGTGTCTTTTCTTTTCAGTAAGTTTCTGGCTAAGTGATTCAAATTCATAAAAAGGGAGTTGTATGATTGTTGTAAGTCATCAAACTTTTTGCATTTGATGCAAATGCTATTTGAGCTTGAAGAGTTAGAATTATAAGAGTAGTAAGAGTTTACCTCCGTCTCCAGTTCCATTGTGCATTGCTCTTCAATGGTGATTTGATCTGTTGATTCATTCTCCATTTGGGCTATGCAACATATTCTTATGAGCTATCCAACTTTATTATCACCTTTCTCACTTGAGCTTGTCCCTAATGAGTCTTCATTATTTGCGTACGTTCCTCTGGTTTAATTTCTTGACAACTTATTTAATGTTTCTTTTCTTTTTTTCCATCTTTCTTATTCATATTTATTTTTTCTTTATTGAGACACTCAAGAGACATGTATCCGATCCCTCCACAAATATAGCATGTGGATAAATCCTTCTTTATTTCAATCATTTTCTTTTGTTACCCAGGCTGTCTCCTTGAGGTGCTACCTCTGCTGCTTTTTGCGAATCTTCTAAAGTTTTTGACTGACATGGTGTTGAGTATGGAAAAGATGGCTCAACGGCCAAGATCCAGTTCAGGGCAACGTGTGAGTTTAAGTTGTTTAAATCTTATGTTTTGGCAACTTTCAGCAGCGGCAATGACAGGGAAAGGTTCCTGACTTCGATCAGACATGGTGGCTCTCTATTGTCCCGGCCACCATTGGCCTTGGCCTTAGAATCACCAAGGATTGCAGATTGTTGGGTCTGAAGGAAAATCCAGAAAGCTACAACACCCTCTGGGCTCCCACTTCCAGCTAGCATTGTCGTAATCTAGCCATCCGTTCCTCTTGCAATCCACCCCTTCGCTGTGGAAGGGATATTGGTGGCCATGGTAGAGAGGGTACATTGCCGGGTCATAGACTCCCTTCGAAGACGTTGCACTCATCACGTGCTCCACTACTTGTCTTTCCTCCTTCAAAGACACTATTTGATTTTTTAGCTCTATCTAGGATGTGAAATATGGCTTCAACTCCACCTAGCCATTAAGAAAACGCTTTGTTGGATGTAAATGATTTTTCATTACTGTTTTCATCGAGGTTCGTCGATGGAATTGGGCGTATTCCCTACAAAAATGTAAAGCCTGCTGGCTGTTTCCTGTATTTGAGATAGAAGATGACGATGAAGGAGCCAAGAAAGCTGGTGGATTTGAAAGCCATCCATTTCCCATTCAACAGAGATAGTGCTTTTTCCATGGGCGAGTTTAATTGATAAAGAAAAAAATCGGAACATCTCTTTTAGGAGCGTTCTCAAAAGCTTCCTCACCCAGGGATACCAATCAGCCAGATTGTGTGGAGTTAAGGGCTGTGCTCCTTCGCCAGCCAGTTGTTGTGCTTGGCGCGTGGGTTCCTCTTGCCATGGCCAGTGCAACGTGAGTTCGGATTCTCGGAGCATTTTGGGTATGCTTGCTTAGCAAAGTTCAAGAAGGGAGACTCAAGCTCGAATCCCCATTTTCGGCGCTGGCGACACTACCGTGTTGAGAAGATGAAGATGAAGCCGTCGATCCCAGAGGGGAGTGAAGCAGAGGAAGCCATCGCCGGTCTCGCGCTGGCGATAAATGTCGGAGAGCAGGTGAAGTCGACTGATGTGGTGGGTTTCTATCTCGAGCTAACGACATCGATGGCGCCATTAGCAAAGCCATGGGTGATGGCAGACGTCACTTGGAAGGAGTTGCAGGCAGAACCAGAGTTTCTGAAGCAAGATGAACGGAGAGCGGCCCCCAATTATAACGCCCGTGTTCGCTTCGTTTGCCCCAAAATCAGCATCTCCTGTGACCTCACAGGGATGGTTTGCTCGAAGGCGGACGTTGGGCGGCTGTAGGAGTTGTCGAAGCTCCACCATCAGCAAGTGTAAGCCGCCGACTTTAATCGATCTGAGTCGGAACTAGTTTTCCGCTTCAGCCACTGTTTAATTATGTTGATGAGATCATTCGCCCTCGCGCCCACCTCTGTCGTCTCCGATCGGCTTTCTCTCCCTCATCGTCGTCGGTCTTGATAAAAGCCTCGGATTTTCGAAGCACCTTGGGAATTTTGTGGGAGCAATGTCTGGCTAGAGCCTGCAGAAGCCAACCCATACGTCTCCCTAACCCGTGCAGTCGAGCAAATACAACGTGGCGTGCAGAAGGGATGGGCTATTATAGGTCGACGTGTCGTGCAGTTAAGGTAGCGGCAGCAAGTCATATTCTAACGCGGTCTATTGAAACCGCGCAAGAGAAAAGGCTGCTGACGTGTTATGGAGTTAACCGAAGGAACCTACGCAGGAGAGAAGGCTGCTGACGTGTCGTGGAGTTGAGAACCACAGCCCGTGCAACTGAGGAGGAACCCGCATAGGAGAGAAGGCTGCTGACGTGCCGTGGAGTTAAGAACCATAGCCTGTGCAACCGAGAAGGGACCTCTTGACCGTGTAGGTGGGCATAAAATTTCCAGTGGGTAAAAGCTTTACCCATGCAAGTGAGGAGTTGTGCAAAAGCAAGCTCTTGCTCGTGAAGGCGACAACTTCACCTGCGCAACCAAGAAAGCCTATCTGCGTCGTCTACGTGGCCATGCAGGGAGAAACTCCAAGCTGTATAAACAGAATGGCGTGATCCGAAAGGAGGCACGACTAAATGAGGAGTGCAATTAAAATGTTAATGGGGCACTACTCTCATTTTTGCATGATTCGGTTTAATGCTTCAGCTTTCGAATGCTGATTGGAAACCAAACAGTTTCATCATATATTTAAGGAAAGTCACTTTAACAAATTGATGGTGCAACCGGTCAAGATGAATTCCCTGTCGCAAAATAAATAAATAAATAAAAGAGGCCTTGGTCATACCAGCGATTCACTATAAATTACTAAAGTCCCTGATAGCTTTTATCACCTAAAGCTGTAGTTTCGCAAATGATAACATCTCCAAGGACTTTGGAGTAAGCTCTGCCAAAAATCATATGACCATTGAGTGGCCAACGTAAGTAGCCTCAATTTTGGTCAGATCAGAAATCCAACGCCGGTGTAGCAGCCAACATGAGCACGCGCCCTCCTTAATTGCATGGTATTTACCTAAAAATGCATGCAATTATAATTAGTGGGGTGGAATCGCATGTGAACATAGGTATATTTTAACCTATTAATAAAATTGATAAATAATAATTCATTGCATAGTACCCATATTAGATATGCATGCAATTAATTGGATCAATGACCCACTTTATTTGGAAATGGGTCAAGGAGTGTAGTTAGGCTCCAAGGAGTGCAGCCAAATTCCAAGATGTTCAGTCAAGCTCCAAGTCCAAGACATGCAGTCAGGCTACAAAGAGTGTAGCCAAATTTCAATGAGTGCACTTAGGCTCCAAGACATGCAGTCAAGCCCCAAGTCCAAAGAGTGCAGTCAGGCTTCAAGACGCGCAACCAAACCCTAAGTCCGAGATGTACAGTTGGGCTCCAAGGAGTGTAATCAGGCTCCAAGATGTGCAATCAAGCTCCAAGATGTGCAGTCAGGCTCTAAAACATGCAATCAGGCCCTAAGATATGTAGTCATGCTCCAAAACATGCAGTCAGGATCCAAGATGTGTAGTCAAGCTTCAAGACATGCAGTTAGGCTCTAAGGAGTCCAGTCAGGCTCGAAGACGTACTGTCAAGCTCCAAGATGTGTAGTTAGGCTCCAAAACATGCAATCAAGTCCCAAGACGTACAGTCAGGCTCTAAAACATGTAGTCAGGCTCAAAGATGTGCAGGCAGACTCCAAAACGTGTAGTCAAGCCCCACGATGTGCAATCAGGCTCCAAGACGTGCAGTCAGGCTCCAAAACATGCAGTCAAGCCCCAAGACGTGTAGTCATGCTTCAAAACGTGCAATCAGGCTCCAAGACATGTAGTCGGCTCTAAGACGTGTAGTAGGCTCCAAATTTTAGGAATACCCTAAGAAGTGCAATTGATTCTCAATTTTCCAAATTGCCCCTAGAGGCTCAAAAACTATAAATACCCCGTCTCTTGGCCTTGAAAAGGGATATAGATTTTGGAGGAGCTTGGAGGAGTCTTCAAGAGGCAGGTGTCTCCCTTGACACTAGTGGCCTTTGGCCACTGGTAATTTCTCTAATGCCTAAAGGCACTCAGCCATGGCCCCACCATGGTACATACATCAGTCTCACCCATGTTATAGTAATAGTGGATCCCATATGATTAGTGGACAATAAGATAATGCTGGATTAGAGATTTAAAACACATTAAACCCTAACCACTAATTAAATTTCTTCAATGGTAGAGTTACCTTGTAAATGCCTTATAAATCAGGAACTAATGACATTGTCTTAAATCAATTAAGAACTTTTATTTAGTATTAATCACCATCATTAGTGCTAATTATGATTAGACTTAATTAACTTAAAATATATTAGGCTTAATTCATGCAATCTGGTTCTTCGATCTCTCACAGTATAAATGACAGAGATCGCCTACTTCCAATTTTTTCATGGGATATTGGAAAACACCACTCACCAACTTATTCAAAAGCCTAAGTCTAGGACCGAGTCAAACTTAGCGAATACTATTCACCAACTTATTCAAAAGCCTAAGTCTAGGACCAAGTTATGACTCATCGAGTCAAACTTTAGCAAATACTATTTATTAAACCCTTCAAAAGCCTAAGCGTAGGACCGAGTCATTGAGTCATGACTCACCGAGTCAAATATTAGCAAATATTATTCACCAACTCATTTAAAAGCCTAAGTTTAGGACCAAGTCATGACTCACCAGGTCAAACCTTAGCAAATATGATTCATCAACCCCTTTAAAAGCCTAAGTGTAAGACCGAGTCACCGAGTCATGACTCACTGAGTCAAACCTTAGCAAATACTATTCACTAACTCATTCAAAAGCCTAAGTATAAGACCGAGTCATGACTCACTGAGTCAAACCTTAGCAGACACTATTCACTAACTCATTTAAAAGCCTAAGTCTAAGATCGAGTCATGACTCACCAAGTCAAACCTTAGCAAATACTATTCACCAACTCATTCAAAAGCCTAGGATTGAGTTATGACTCACGAGTCAAACCTTAGCAAATACTATTTACTAACTCATTTAAAAGCCTAAGTCTAGGACCGAGTCAGACTCATCAAGTCAAATCTTAGCAAATACTATTCATTAACTCATTCAAAAGCCTAAGTGTAGGATCGAGTCACTGAGTCATGACTCACTGAGTCAAACCTTAGCAAAGTCACTTCAAATGAGTTAAACCCAGTCAACCCAACTCACTCTTCCTAAGCTTCTCATGGGCAATTGAGAGAACTGAGCTAAACTCAGTTAACTTGACCCACTCTTCCTACGCTTCTCATGGGCAATTGAGAGAGCCGAGCTAAACCCAGTTAACTTGGCCTATTTTTCTTAAGCTTCTCATGGGCAATAAAAGAAAGCTGAACTAAACCTAGGTCACTTATTTTCTTCTAATTTCTTTCAAGTTTAAATATAATAGAATCACCCGGTCTTGAGTCCTTCTTAGATACATCAACTAGGTCATAAACCTCCTATTGTCTCTATGGTTTCTTATAGTCTAAACAACAAAAATCACCCAATCTGAATTCTACCTAGGATAAACCAATTAGATCAAAATACCAATTCTTTAGGTTGACTTAGTGTTTAGAACTATGTCACCCTATCTGCCCATTTACTTGAGGCGATCTCCTAAGTATCAAGTCATCGTAATGTGCTTAACGATCCCAAAGATAACACACATTTATTTTGAGAGAATGTGTTTTATTTTTGGATTTCCAAGATGCATTATACTTTTCCTTTTAATCAAGGTTTTCTTCCATTGTGGAGATGTAATTAGGATTATTTGTAGTCTGGGATGTGAATATGTAATTTTTTTATGTACACAACAAGTGTAATCAATTGAGGATAATCAATAAAAGTGAAAATTGTCTGATCCATTATGACAATATCTTCATGTTGTTCTATTTTTTTATTTTTTCTCTTTTTGTACTTGTTACACATGGCCATATCATATTCAGATTATGATGCCGAGTCGCTACTGCTCTCTTTGGTCACTTTGAGAGCAATACTTTTCTTTGGCTTTATTAGCTCCTCTCTCTTATTTTTGATTGCCTCGTGTGATATCAGTGAGTTGATGAGATCATCTACTAGAAGAGTGTTCAGATCCTTTGTTTCTTTTATCGCTGTGATCTTCTGGTTTCAGGATTCTGGTAGTGCCCTCAGTATCTTCATTACATGTTCAAAATTATTGACTTCTTTTTCCAATCCTTTCAAAGCATTCGTAACTTTAGAAAAATGAGCATATATTTTTTATATACTTTCCCCTTCTTTTATCTTAAAGTTTTCTAGTTTTCCTATTAACATATTCCTTCTCGTTCCTTTGATCTGTGAGGATCCTTCATATATAGATACTAATTTATCCCAAATATCTTTTGTGGTAGTGCAAGAGGACACTCTATCAAACTCAAGTGAAGATAGTCCACAAAATAAGGATTTCATAGCCTTTGCATTATTTTAGACCGAGGTGGCCTCCTCTTTGGTCCATGCAACTACTTCAGTAGTGGGAAGAGTGATTCTAATTTTAATGGCCTTCCAAGATTCAAGACAGTAGTGACTAGTAGGAGGTTTGTGACCCAATTAGTGTATCTTGGAAGGACTCAAGACAAGGTTATCTCTATTATATTTAAACCTAAAAGAGACTAGAAGAAAATAGGTGACCTAGGTTTGGTTCAGCTTTCTCTCATTGCTCATAAGAAGCTTAGAAGAGTAGGCCAGGTTGACTAGGTTTAGCTTGGCTCTCTCAATCACCCATGAAAAGCTTAGGAAGAGTAGGCTAGGTTGACTAGATTTAGCTGATTTGATGAATGATATCCACTAAGGTTTGATTCGATGAGTCATGACTCAATGACCCAGTCTTAGACTTAGGCTTTTGAGTGAATTGGGAATCATCGTTGTCTCCTAAGGTTTTACACCATGACCCGATCCTAGACTTAAACTGTTGAATGAGTTAGTGAATAGTATTTTCTAATATCCCATGGAAAACTAAAAGCAGGAGATCTTTGCTGTTTATATTATGAGAGATCAAAAATCCAGGTTGCATGAATTAAGCCTAATTACACTTTGAGTTAGTTAAGCCTAATCATAGTTAGCCCTAACGATAGTGATTAGTGCTAAATGATAGTTCTTAATTGATTTAAGATAATGTCATTAGTTCCCTGATTTATGGAGCATTTATAAAGTTTAATCAGGATTCAATGTGTTTTAACTGTCTAATTTGGCATTATCCAGTTATTCATTAATCATATAGGACCCACCATTACCACAGCATGGGTGGGACCCATGTGTGTACTATGATAGGGCCATGGCAGAGTGTTCTCGGGCACTCAAGAAATTCCTAGTGGCCAAAGGCCACTGGTGTCAAGTGAGGCACCTGCCTCTTGAAGACTCCCCTAAGCTCTGTCAGAAAATTCTCTCTCTTAGAGGCATATTGGGGGCATTTTGGGAACACTACTTTCATCATTGGGAGCATTTTGGGCATGCCAGCTTCACCATTGGGGGCATTCTTGTTGACATAATTTATTTCCCAAAATGCATCTATTAAAGTGGTTTTTCATATCATTATATTTAATTAATTGCATGTATGTCTAAGTAGATACCATGCAATTAATTTAGGTAATGTATTTGCACTTCTGGTTAAATGAATAACGCCCCATGTCAATGCAGGTAATAGTAGTCCTCTTCGGATAACCGCGTAGATGGAAGGCCTTCCCTATTGTGCAGGCCGAGTATTGTGTTAAGGCAGCATACCGCACAACCTAGCATTTTTGTGACCCCACAGCCTGGCAATTTTCCAACTTCTCTGGCAGGAAAAATTTGTCTATGCTTGTTCATAATGCGCAGCATCCAACAGCTTGCCAAATGATGTGAGATAGGCAAGCTTTGATGTATTTTGCTTGCGCAACCAGGCAAGCACCTGATGGCTTGCAGGTGTGTTTGGACTATAGAGATCTAAGGCTGTTTAATCCCCGTAAACAACTGATACTCAACTACACAGAACCTAAAGCTATCCCACCTAAGTCACTCCAAAGTGAAAAAGTTTCATCTATGCAGATTGATTTCATATACCCTTGGCCCTGATTGTGCAGCTTGAAGGATGCTTTTTAGGCCACGTCATATAAACTGCATAGGTGGTAAACAGTGTAGATGCGGAGAATGCTTAAATGATGCTTTTTAGCCACATCCTCCAAACTGTGTAGGTGGTAAATAGCTCAGGTTTGGAGAATGGGTTACTTGTGTGGGTAATGTGAATGCTCCACAGATAACTCCCTCTAATTTATAGGCAGGTGATGCTACTTGGTAGAGTGCATCCTAACGCGAGTGACACTACTTGGTAGAGTGCTTCCTAGCGTGGGCGTCTTACTTGTGTAGACAATATTTGTTGAAGGCACTCTTGCCTGCGTAGTGGAGTAGCTTCAAAAAGTTGCGCAGATGGGCCGAGGTTTAATAACCCCACTTGTGCTGGTTAATGGACATAATTTGAATGCGCGGACAGGCTACGCGGTTTCTTGGTTCTGCAATTCCATCTATGGACTTAGCTCAATATTTCAGCTAGCCATTCTGTCTCCCTCCCCTGGTTAGCAACCACGGCTAAAACCCAAAACCCAATTGGCACTGCCTATTCCATCACGCCACCACCGTTGCTCACCGCCATCGTCCACCAAAGTGGCCTGACGCTACCAGTACTACCCATCCGCTGCCATGGCTTGGTAGCTATTCATGGTCATTGAATCCATCTGGACAGCATTGATTAGATGCAAAATTCGATTTTCTTTCAGTGTCGAACAATGATCAGCAAAAATCTTAGCAGCGTAATCTGAGAGAGTGCCATCTATTTTCATTTCTCAACCATTTCTGGAGTTGCCGGTGTTTCGACGGTGTTAGGATTAGCAATCGTAATCCCTGCTTCTCCTTCTCTGATTCTAGTGACAATGGCTTTTCCCTAAACTCTGCTCACACCATCTGGTAGCAGTGTTAGAGAGGGCATTTGAGGATGCTCATGGCGATTCCGGAGAAAATGGTGAATTTAGCAATTTTCATAATGGCTGCTTTGTCGGCAAGAAACGGCTGCTTCATCGAGGGTGTGCTCCACCTCCCCAGCATGTTGATTCCAGGTCCTCCTCTAGATTGCCAATAAGGAGTTCTATTTCCTTCCGCTAATCAAGAACATTCTTAGTGGTGGCAGAGTATGGGAAGAAGGCTAGGACATCCTTTGCCAAATTACCCAGACAAAGATGATGATAGGGAGTTCGAAGAGGGTGAAGATGGGCGGGGTTAGCCGAGTGATGGCGATGTCCTTGGTTTCGGGGTTGATGTGTGTGTTCCTCTCCTGGCAGAGAATAATATTCGCATGCCCAAAGTTCTTCCTTCCATTTGGCTCTAATATTAGACAATCATAGGCCCCCACCATGTTTTAATTTAGACGATGTTAAACGATGGTTGTTGATAGCTTGAAATAATATTTGAATGGTCCAGAATTTTCTAGCCCAAAATTTGTTAGTGGGTGAGCATGGCTCAACATTAATTTTCTTAGACCATCCATTCTTGGGATTGAATGAAGACTGAATATCAATGGCAATTAAATGATCCTAAAATCATCCTAATGAAATTTGGTTTCTGATTGAAGTGTTCAGCTCCCCGACCACCGATTCTTATCAATCTGATTTTCCATGCCTGTACAAATGAATGTGACCAATGAGCTGGACATCTTTGGAGCTGCTAACAATCAGCTCTATTCCCTTTTCCTTTTGAACATGCACATGGTTGATACCATTAATTTGTACAATTCGGATTGCTAATGGAGGTATTGGAATCACCCTATTCATGTACTTTGGAGACGTTGGAATAGAAAACTCGAGTGGTTTAAAAGAGATTTCTATCTACCACATTCTAGTCTCATGAACTTATTTGGTAACTAATGGTTCAAATTTTAAATACCTCACAAGTGCACGAATGTATAGCAATATAGTGTGCATAAGCAAGGGTCGATCCCACAGAGAATGACAAACTAATTTAATTAGATTAAGTTACAAACAAAAACTAACTCTAAAAAACTGGATTGTTGGTTTGAAATAATAATAATAATAAACTAAAGATAATAAGAAATCTAGAACTATAAAATGATATAGGATGAATCTCAAGAGGCAAAAGTCTAGCATTTAGATTTTACCACTTATTGGCTCCCATTGCTATTTGGATATTGGATTCAATGTATGCTTGAGTTTGTTCTTTCTATGATATGATTATTACCATTTGGTGTGCGGGTTTAAATCAAGCACTTTCACTTATTCCAATTACCTATGGTGTGTAGTATAATTAAGGTGAAAACCCATCAAGATCAAGAACTGTGAACTAAGTAGAATAGTTGTGCGTTAGGTGTGCGCCTTAACCATGCATAGATAAGCAATAAGATTTATGAAACTAGTGATCAGGCAATCACACAAATCCAAAGATTGAAATAAAACCCATTAATAAAAACATAGAATTGCATTCAATAATTAATAATCCAAATAACAAGGTTCATCAAGAAGGACTACAACTTCACCCTCGAAAGATAGAATTAGTTCATAAAAAAAATAAAATATATTCCCTTCATGAAGAATATCATACTGTAAATTATCTTTTTGAATCTCCTTTGCTCCTTCAAATCTCCACTTTTTTGCTCTCCAAAGAAAACTCTAAATATCCTCTGAAAAAACCCTAGTCTCCTTGCAAAAGGACTCCCAAAAATGACTAAAAATAATCCCAAAAAAATCCAAAATTTGTAAATTAAAATAATAAAAAATATTAAAAATCTTGCGGTTTGACTGGTTCTGGCGCTGGCGACACCAGCAACCTGGTCACCTTGCCGGATACCGCTTCCGCTCTGCTTCAGCTTTGGTCCTTTTGTTGCTTTGTGTGCCTTCCATCCTTACTTTATTGCTCCATAATTGCTTGCTTTATCTCCTTTTATCCACTCCTCTAATAACCTAAACACATAACAAAAACATATGAGATTGGCATTAAACTACTTAAAGATTGCATGAATTTAAGCTTGAAAATACAAAATATAAGTAACTAAAATTCACTCATTAGCAACGTTCACTGTCTGTCCATAAAATATAACCAAGATGTCATGGCTTTCAAATCAATTATATTTGTCTGATTTTCTTCATCCCAACATTATGCCCCTCAGTGGCTGTCCAGCATGGGTAAGCATTTGGTGAAATGCACATGGTAATGGCCGTTGCCTGAAAATTCTGGAAAATCACAAACATCAATTTAATCATAAAATCCATGCAATTTTGAACTTCCATCTACGCCATCAATTTGAATTTTTGAAGGCTGTGATGGTTTTCCATTCTTGGCAGCCTTTGCAGGGATTTTTTTGAGCATTTCCTATTTCAGCTTACACTACCTGCTACCCAACATGAGAAGTTTCACACGTTGTTGAAGCCAACATCCATCCATCATCTATGGTAGATGTCGGTTGCATGAGTTGTTGACTGTGCAAGTGGCATGGATGGTGGGTTTTCTTCTTCGGACATGCCAGTGAGTCAATTTGAGCACCTGCACAATGAAGCAGCCTTTCATTATGCAACTAGGATCATGTCCTGCTCAAAGAATATATATATATATATTATTTTTTATACACCCTAAAATTTAAGGAACATAGTTTATTCTTGCTCTCTTTTCTCATCAGCAACTCCAGACCATCCACCATTTTTATCCATACAACCTTTGACCATGCTAAACCGTAGCTTAGAAAATCATAGCAACATTGGTGTAACCATGCAATTTTGAGATGATTAGAAGCTCTCATCTGGACCATTGGTTTGGATTTCTAGAAGGCTACCACTAATTTCCTCTTTAGGAATTTTTTGCAGGAACCTTTTGATTGCTCTAGTCAATAATCCTTTGGGATTTGAGGTAAAAGGCACGGATTAAACCTTTGGCAAGGTTAAAAATTTCATCATTTCTTTGCAAGCTTGCTTGCTTCCTCTTCAGGAAGGCTCTAGGTTTTGGGTTGAGCCATATTTCCCACATTAGTTTGCCAAGCAGTTTGGCTATGACCCAGATATGTTAGGTCATGTCATATTTATACCACGAGGAGAGCGTGCAAAAGGAGTGGGTCTAGCTTAGTGGTATCCACTATCATTTCGTTTTACCTCTATATTTCACAATTATGATGTCTTCTTGCCTAGTCCGGACTAAACAGTCCATGTGACCAAGGACTATGCTTGGTGGTATAGCAGTAATGGGGGCAAAA
This sequence comes from Pouteria campechiana, assembly GCA_036873735.1. Classification (NCBI taxonomy): domain Eukaryota; kingdom Viridiplantae; phylum Streptophyta; class Magnoliopsida; order Ericales; family Sapotaceae; genus Pouteria; species Pouteria campechiana. The sequence goes on from JAYJMB010000007.1 coordinate 848,228, forward strand.
TCAGTAGGAAGATGCCTCCTAATTGTGGTATATTTGCTTACTATCTATTGATATCCTCTTTTATACTTGACATGCTCAAGGATATCTTCTTGAGGGCACAATGGGCCATGATTTGTGAGAGACCATCCACTTTTCCACAATGAGTTTTATAGTGAGATGAGCATTGTCCTTGTCAAAATATTTATCGCACTAATCATAGTCACATTGGGTGGTGGGGTTATGGCAAATAAATATACCCCATAGGTGAAGATATCTGGATGGAGCCAGTAACTCCTGAGCCAATAACTCCTGAGTCAGCTCCTTATGTCCCTCCAGATTATGCTGAGCAAATTGCACCAATAGTATGCCCCTTTTAAGGGAGGAATTGACCAAAGCAGAAGCTGATGCAAAGGTAGGATTGGAATGGTACTTGGAAAATTATACTCCAATACAATTCCATGATAGGGATCCTCGGGCTTTAGTTCCTCTGAGAACTTTCTTATCTCAAAAGAAAGGGACTAAATCTAGTAGTGTTGCTGCAAAGTAGAGTGAGAGGGCAAAGACTAGTCAAGAATTGTCCAACCCTCCTCCCTCTAGAGTAACCAAAAGTGTACTTTTGCATCACGAAGCAGCTCCTCTGGTTATGGCTCTTAAGAAAAGTACAAAGGAAATAGCAAGTAAAGAGGTTCCTAATCTAATTATCAAGAAGAGCAAGAAGATGATAGCTAATGAAAAGGTTCTTACTTCAGCCATCAAAAAGAGCAAGAAGGTGATAGCTAGTGAAGAGGTTCTTACTCTAGCCATCAAAAAGAGCAAAAAAGTGGTAGCCAGTGAAGAGGTTCTTGCTCGAGCCATCAAAAAGAGCAAGAAGGTGGTAGCCAATGAAGACGTCCCTATTTTTCAAAAAAGAAAAATTACTTCCACGAGCTCCATCCTAAACCTCTTCCTAAGAGCATGCTTCTTTGTGAGACAGCTCCTTCTGCCCCATCGTCTTCCAGACCTATTGAAGCATCAGAGCAATTGGTGGAAGGTGTCAGTTCATCTGGTGGGGAAGATATCAAAGTTGTTGCTGTTGAAGGGATTCTCGTGGATGCATACCAATTAGTTAGACAAGATTGATGTATTAGTAGGAGATCAGAGGGAATCATCACCTGATCTCTTCAGCCTGTATGAGGTCATTCATCAGCTTGGTAACATTCTTTCTCCTCTTTATCCATTATCTTCACACCTTCTTTATTTGGTAAGACCTTCAATTGAAGAGAAGGTTACCTCGGTAGAGGTCCCATTGGAGGGTGCTGGTTCCATAGTTTACCTTCAAGCAAATGCAGACAAAGCTACCCCAGATATTGAGGATGATCATGCCACAGATGAAGCCTTCACTTGTGCTCCAAGGGCATTGCAGTAGATTGATGATAGCGCTTATGAACCACATAGGGAGATACCTGAAGCATCAACATCTCACTTTCATTCTTTGCTTAGTAAGGATTTTCTTCAAATGTTGTCTTCTGCTTGTATCAAGGCAACAAAGGAGTAAAGCAAGGTTCAATAGGAGAACTTAGAAGATGAAGTCCGATCTTTTTGCTCAGACTTTGCTAGATCATTGTAAAGAGCCTCTTCATCAAATGTGATCGCAAATTTAAAAGATCATTTTCTATTCTGTTCTGATGGTATAGAAAGGCTGGGCAGTGACATCTATTGTTTGTCAGCCATTTTCAAGCAACTCAAGTCTTTTCAGCAAGCATGGGCACAGGCTAAGTCAGATGCTATCTCAAGAGTTTCTATTGAAGCCATCGCTACCAAGGAAGTTGAACTTGAGGATATACGAGCTAAGATTGATGACAAATCGTCAGCCATGAGCATGGCTTCAGAGCATCTTTCCTCTCTTCAAGTAGAGTTGACCTCTTTAAGAGAAGATATGAGAACAAACAGAGATCACCTGGAAGCCCTTTGGAGAGAGTCTCACTAGCTGAGTCATCATTTATCCTTCAAAGAATCTCTTGTTGCTTCCAAGGAGAAAGACAAAGCTGAAGGTTTAGAGATTGTCAACCATTTGGAGTAAGAAGTAGCTACTTCCCAATAAGAAGTGACAATGACTGAGGAGATGTTAATAGAGTTGAAATCATCTCTAATTTGAGACTAGAGGCTGCTTAAGCATTGAAGACAATAGAGGAGTAGTTCAGCCATCTGAAGGAGTCTATTTTAACTGCTTTGACTCATTTGTAAACTCCTTCTATGTATGAGAATCTCATATGTTAATGAATGTGTGATTTTAGCACCTTTTTCTCACCACACTTAGTTTCTTGACATGTTTCTCTCTTCTTCTTTTTTTTTTTGACTACATGATAATCTCAATTTTGCTTGTAGATCAAATTGTTTAAGAAACATTTGCAGGGAACCGAGAAGGAGGAGCAAATGCCTCCAATGTTTGCTCCATCTTGGCTCATGCATAGTAATGCTTTAGGAAATGCTCGCTAATGGGTAGTTCTCCTATACCATTATTATTTATAATCTATATGAACCATTGACATAAGCCTCTTGCACTACATAAGGGCCTTCTCACTTGGGTTCAAATTTGCTAATTAATTTGCCACCCATCAATAGTTTAGTCCTTAGTTTGAGAACTAAATCACGCGAGTGGTAATCTTGTTGTTTAATTGATTGGTTATATGCCTTGGCCATGCAGGCTTAATAAAACTCAATTTTTTGCTTGGCTTGGAATCGCTTTCTATCCAAAGCATCAAGTTCCTTGAATTGCAACTTGGCTTGCTGATCCGTTATCAACTCTGAATGTGTTGCAACTCTAAGTGATGGCAATTGCACTTACAAGGGTAAGACAGCCTCCGCCTCGAATACCAAAGAATAAGGAGTTGCATTGGTTATTATCCAATGAGTAGTGTGATAAGCCTAAACTACCTCTTGCAATTTGAGATGTCATTGCCGCTTGTTCTTATCTACCATTCTTTTCATAATCTTTAGGATTGCTTTGTTGAATTCTTCCACTTGGCCATTTCCTTGTAGATGATATGGTGTAGAAAATACATGTTTGATGCCTTGCTTTCGACAAAACCTCTCCATTTCCTTATTCTTGAATGGAGTGCCATTGTTCGACGTAATCTGATATGAATTACCATATCGATACATGATCTTGAATTTGATAACTTGATTACTTCTTTGGCTCTGACTCTCTTATATGAGTTAGCTTCTACTCACTTGGAGAAGTAATCGATTGCAGCCAGTATGTAGGCATGTCCCTTGGAAGATGGATGATTGATTGGACCAATGATATCAAATCCCCACCATGCAAACGGCCAAGAAATGCTTACTGGTACCAATTCTGAAGGTAGTATGTGCTAGATATCCCCATGGAGCTGACACTGGAGGCATGATCTGATAAATTGTAGGGAGTCGGAGACCATGGTAGGCCAGTAGTATCCTAGGCATTTGATCCGTCTGTACAATCTTTGACAAAACAGATGCCCACCACATTCATTAGAATGCGCTTGCATGAGTGCATATTGAATCTCTTCCCGTTAAGACAACGGAGCTAGAGTCCATCATATGCCTGGCGATATAGTGTATTATTGTAATACACATATTGAGTAGCTCTTTTTCTTAGAGCTAACCTTTCTTACGAGTTTTTTGAGAGAATTTTATATTGCAGGTAATCGATGTACCGGATTCACTAATCATCCGCTGTTAGTTCCATGCAAGCTACGCATTCCACTCGCTTAGTCATCTCCTCATCATATGAGTCAAGGATACGACCTTGTTGCTCAACTTTGACAACGACTTCTTGGCCTCCAACAATGGCTAGAGCGGTTGTCAAATTTGCTAGAGCATCGACAATAGTATTCTCAATCCTTGAAATGTGCACAATGCTGACTTGAAAAGGCTGATCCAATAACCCTTGTGCAATATCATAAGATAGGCGCAAACTGGGTTGGTGAACTTCATATTCAGTGGTTAATTGTTAGACCACTAACTCCGAATCACCAAAGATGTCTAAGTAATCCCAGAGTTAAGGGTGATTTGAAGTCCTAAGACTAGTGCCCCATACTCCACTTCATTGTTGGCGTAATTCTTTTCTAAATAGAAAGAATATGGAAGAATGTCTTTCTGAGGTGAGATGAAGACAATTCTAATGCCAGCATTGATAACTTTGGAAGCACCATCACAGTACATTTGCCAAGTAGTGTTGACTTGTGCAATAAATACTTCCTCATCTAGCAAGTCTTCTTGTACAATGACCTCTTCATCAACCGGGTGTGCCACTAAGAAGTCAGCCAGAACTTGTCCTTTTACCACTTTTTGCGGGATAAAGGTGATATCAAATTCTGATAATAGTAATGACCAGTTCACCAACCATCCTGATAGCATGGGATGAGTGATCAAGAACTTGAGCAGATCCACTTTAGAAATTAACCAGATCTCACAAGCAAGGAAATAATGCCTTAACTTTTAGGTTGTAAACACTAAGGCAAGGCATGTCTTTTCGATTGGAGAATAATTGTATTCTGCATAGATCAACCGACGAATAAGGTAGTACAACGCTTGCTCCTTACCATGGAGATTAATTGTATTCTGCATAGATCCCCTAGGGATTGCTCATGGAGATGTATAGAATAAACAGTTTACCCTCGGCTGGTGCAGCCAAAATTAGCGCGTTGCAGAGTAATTCTTTGATGGTATTGAAGGCTTTCCAAAAAGCTTCATCCCAAACAAAGGCCACATCTTTCTTTAGTAGATGATGAAATGGTTGACATCTTCCTACTAAATTAGCAAGAAATCTTTGGGTATAAGATAGCTTGCCTTGCAAACTCCTTAGGTCATCTATGTTCGTTGGAGGAGGCATGTTTCTGATGGCCTTTGCTTTTTATCGTTCCACCTCGATTCCTCAATGACAGACGATAAATCCCAAGAACTTGCCTAACCCAAATCCAAATGCGCATTTGAGTGGGTTCATGCGTAGCTTGTTTTTCCTAAGCCGTACCAAGACAGTGCATAGATCCCGATGGTGTTGATCGTGGCTATTAGATCTTACCATAAAATCATCGACATAGTATTCAACATAAGTCGCTCTTGCATTCTTTAATCCAAATGGCATGACTTTATAGCAAAAGACATTTATTTGAGTACAAAATGCAGTGGAAGCCTCGTCTACTGGCACCATCTTGATCTGATTATAGCTGGAGCAACCATCCATGAACGAGAATGTATCATAGAGCAATATGTTATTGATATGAAGTTTTGTATGTGGTAGTGGGAACTCATCTTTTGGATAGGCTTCATTAAGATTGCAAAAATTGACATAAATTTAGATTTGCCCATTCTTTTTCTTTACTAAGACAACGCTGGAGAGCCATCTTGGGAACCTAATTTCTCGAATGAATTTGGCTTTCAGCAATTTTGTTGATCTCATTAATGATCTGTTGCTTTAATTCATTTCTAAACTTCCTTGGTGCTTGCTTTACTGGCCGCATGCTTGGAGAAATATACAAAGAGTGCATTATAATATCTGGATCTAGGTGGGCATTTTAGAGTATGTCCATGTGAAGACATCTTTGAATTCCCTGAGAAGGTTCATTAGCAATTGCTTCTCATGTTCTAGCAAGGATTTGGCGATGAAGGTAAGGCGCTTATCTTCATCTATGCCCAAGTTGAACTCTTCAAGTTCATCGATTATTGGTTGTCCATCATCTTCTAACCCTAGTGGAGTCGTACCACAGGTTATTTCTTCTAAAGAAGAATCAGAGTCATCATCTTCCTCTTCCTTTGAATGGCTAGGGTTTGACTTATGATTGGGCTCATGAGTCTCACTCACCATTTTTTATCCTGATTTGGGAATTGATGGGTCATCAATGACTTCTTTGTCATCTATATCATAAGGTCCCTCCAAGTTTGTTTGCAATTCTTTATCATCAGACTCAGATTCTTCCTCTTTTATTGATGCATGGTAAGAGGTGGAAATCATATAGAATATGCAATTGTAGATAGGGTAGATGACGTTTTTGACGTCTTGGACTCGGTAGGAGCTAACTGACAATCCCACATAGTGGGACCGACAGTCAACCTAATACTCACACAGGAGCAATATGAGGTATACTCCTCATCACTGCCGACATTAATATCATTTTCTGCACCAAGACTTGTCTAATCCCTTAGATACCTGAGACCTTATAATTTTCCTTTGATCATTACTGGGATGGGCAGACTGATTACTAACATATAGAGTTCATCATGATAAATTCCGAGTAGGTCAATCATCCTTCTGCATCCCTTGCTAAATTTTTGAAAATTTTTAGTAGGCTGGGATTTCTTAGGTAGAAGATTAGAAGTATGACATTGTCCATAGGGTAAGCCCATCTCCTTAAATACTAATCTTCCTTTCTCTGCTTGGGATTGTGGTTTAGGTTCTTTACCCTGAATGATTTCTGACTCAGCTAGTTGAGTCAGTGGCCAATTATACTTGACCAATATGGATTGTAATTTTTCCCCTTCGATTTCCCAGTTACTACTCTTGGTGCTGAGATTAGAGGATGTCTCTTGCTTTGCTTGATTGGTACTCCTAGTGTTGATCTCAAAATGCAATGACTATGTTGGTTTTGAGACTACTTGAGAGTAGCTTGACACTAAAGGTGACAATGTTGGAGTAGTAATTATTCACCTTGAGCCCGGGGTATTGATCTGGAATCGGGTGCTCTTGACTGGTGTCGGTGTGGCAACATATAAGCTCAAAAAGAGCTAGTGACTTGATTCTCATAAAGTCCAGCTGGTGGGGGTATGGATTACCCCCTAATTATTGATGGCCTAGCTGATCCTCTTTCGTGTCCTCTTCTAAGCGATCTCAGTTTCAACGTCCCAGCCTGGAAGGCAAAAGATTATGGAGTTGAGGAAGTTGTGACTGGACTCCAGTTGAACATACTCTGAGTTGGTGGAGCAGGTGCTAGAGTAAGAGTGACCTAGTGCTGCGACAGTTACGAATGCTGAACGAACAACCTTTCTTCTTCATCATCATCTACTTGGAGCACTTCCAACTCTTTCATGACTTTTAACTTGTCTTCTCGTGAACGCTTGTCATAATTTCAAAGCGTGAAGACATTGGTGGCAGAACTACTGGGAGCGGGATCGCCTATGATGAGGGTCTTTGTGATGTGGATCCTTGTCTTTTGATGGTAAATGGCTGTTGCCTTCTATTCATGGTTGCCTTGGCTGCTCCGGTTCATTCGGTGCTAGCTCATAGTATTGGGCTTCTGAAATTGTGAATGGCTTAACATCAGTTGATATGTGTCTCATTAAACCATCTTGGTAGAACTTAAAGCATTGATGCATCATGGATGCCACCACTTGGTATTGGTGCAACCATGGCCTTTCGAGCAGCAGGTTATAGGACATTGGCACATTAATGACATGATAGTTGACTTTTGTGAGAAATCCTTGAATATCAAGGCTCAAGGTGATAGTCATCATGGTCCTCTGACTCTCTTGCTTAAAGCCTTGAATCACCAGAGTGTTGCTTTTGAGAACAGACGGGCACATCCTAGTACGCTTCAATACTTTGAGTGGAAGAATATTCACTGCAGATCCTAGATTTAGCATAATGCAATTAATCCTTTCTCCTGCTAAATCGCCACTTACAAACAATGGATGATATGCTCTGTACTTCCAAGTAGTAAGTCATCATCTGTGAAAGTGATGGTTTGGTTGCATTCAATTGTATTAGCAACCTCTACAATGTACTGGCCCTTAATGAACTCATCTACTAGCACATTTAAGAGCGCTTGCTAAGACTCTTTAGAGAACTAAAGTGTATCATATATGCTCAGTCTTACCGGGATTCTATGCAAGTGAGAGACAATATCATAATCTAGCTTATTTGTTAGTTCTAGAGATTCCCTTTCTTTAACATGGGGACAAGGAATTCCAAGAACCGATTCTTCTTGCATTGGCGCCTTTCCTTTGTCTTGAGTTGTGTTCTTCCCAAATCACAACATGGTCATTGTTTCCGGTGACTCAAATGCTTCTTGTGGAGCATTTTCTTCATTTGGCACAATGTTGGTCATGTTGCAAGATACCTCCATTGGTTCTGATGGTTCTTAGATCAACAGCTTGAGCAGTACAGGAAATGAAGTAGGTACCTCTTTGAGCAATGGAGAGGCCTTTCCCAATGCGACAATGCATTCCCATATTATGCATCTTTCTTCTCATAATACAGGGCAATAAAGGCAAACATTGCACCATCTCAAGGCAAAATCATGAAGGTGCTCCCCTTCAAGAGGATTAATTACTTGTGCTTTAGAGAATTGAGAACTGTTGTCATGATATTTGTGTATAAATGTTTTAGCCAACACTTTCCAAGATCTGAACGATTCGACTAGCAATGTTACAATCCACTTTAGGGCATGGTTATTACCAACAAATGAAAATGAGAAGCTCCTGATTGCATATGTCTCATTTTGCGACATCATTTGCACTAAAGCTTGATACTAGAATAAGTGTCCAATCATAGCCTTGTAGCCTTCTTTTAATAACTTGATCATAGGCCACCCTAAGTAACGGGTTTGTTTAGTTTCTAGGACTGTCGTTAAAATAGGGGCCTTCATGTAGTGCAAGTATTTAAGGACCCTCGCAATTTGTAATTTGATGAACACTTGTTCCTTTGGTTGATCGTCTATCGCTCTCATCTTCTTCTTTTCGGCTTGATCAAATGCCACTATGAAGTTAGATGATATTTGATGGTGGAAATATGCCCTTTTTGCTAGGCAAAGATGGATTTCTTCTACCTCTAGGGGATCAAGTGATTGTGGGTCACTCTAAATAACGTCCTTCCATTTGTGATCATAATTAGCAGTGTTCTCACCAAAATGCTGGTCCTAGTTGATAAGAGACTTCCTGATTCCTTCTTTTCTTTTGTAAAGGAAGCATAGCAAGAACATGTCTTGCAAGGGAACCCATTCTTTGGTGCCCTGAACTGCTGGAGTTTGGAACTAGTTCTTTTTCACGTTTGGGGAAAGTGACCTTTCAAAATTTTGGATGCATCTTTGCAAGGTTAAGATTTTCTCCGCAGCACTCATTAGCATAGCGAAGGAGGAGTGTGACTAGCGAATCATGGACATTGAATACAGTGGACCCTTGGCATCGATGCTCTCTTTGGCGATCTTGCCTTCTACAAGAGTGTTCTTGCCTCTTGTTTGGTTGGCTGGTGGAAGCCTCTCCTTCGCCAATGTGATAGTAAGACGCCACTATCAGATATTCAAATCAATTATCCTCATCAGAGCTTGGGTTATTCCCACTTTCTAAGTCTAGCAAGCTATCCCAAAATGCCGTCCATACTTCGTCTATAGCTGATGAAAGCAATGTTGATGGCTCCCAAGCATAGAGCTCTGGACACCCTTGACCAAGGCAGGATATTTTTTTCTTCTTCTTCACCATTTTCTTTTAGAAGAATTTAAGCATTTCGGACTAGAGGTAATCCCCAATGATGTATGGCTGAAACCATGATGGCCAATAGTGCATCCTTTTAGGGTATAGGAATAAATCCTTCAGACGCTCTTCCATTTCTGGTCTGACAGTTTCATCCCTTATATCTCATCAATGAGACTTTTGGGATGTCTTTTGGGCAGACAGGATCCCAACCTTCATCATTAGCCATGACTTTCTTTTGTACCTCTTAGCTAGAGATTTTAGAGAACTGATAATCAAATTCCTATTTCAACATTGGTAAACTGAGAATTTCTTTTATCGATATGTTGTTGGATGTTGCCTGTGCATCATTCTTTGGTGTAATTATTTCACTCTTCATACAATACTTGATTATTCTTCTTACTGTTTTGCATTTAACCATCGGATAATCGATGCCCCGATGGTAATGATAGTGTTAGGGATCATTCACCTTATCTACCTCTAGTGGGAACAGAGGTTCCGGTAGCTTTATATTTCCTGGTTGAATTATCCTAAATAAAATTGGTACCACTTCCTTATCAAAGTATTGTTATTTTGGTTCTGAGATCTCCCTTTTCTTTGATTATCTGTCATTACCACCAGTTTTAGTCATAGTAGTGTTGATAGAAGTGTTTGGTTTGCTTCTTTCCAATTCTTTCTTCTCGGACCAGAAAGTGCTTTCTTTCTGCTTATCATCATGGACTTTGCTCTTTCCAGAGAGGAAAAGGAGGCATTCCTTCCAACTTGACTCATTGGCCAGTACCCAAAAGGTGGTGATTTGCTCATTCACTAGGATTGCAAGGTCAACCTTGATACCATTGCGGCATAGGTAAACTCTTTATTCCTCAGTTAAGGTTACCTCACATTTACTAGCTTCCTTCTGCTAGCGAGAGATGAACTCCTCTACTGGTTTGTCATCCCTTTTCCTCATAAAGGAGAGGTCAGCTAATGTAACATCTTTTTTAGTCATAGAGAACCTTGCTAGAAATAGATTATGCATGTCATTCTAGGTCTTGACTGACCTTGCTGAAGCATCAAGTACCACTGGAATGCCAGTCCCTTAAGTGATGAGCCAAATAATCTTAAGCAGAGATTGTGATAGACAACATAGTTTACCACCTTGAGATTGAAGAGAGTGAGATGATACTGGGGATCATCCATTCCATTGAACGTATGGAAGTCTATCATGTGGAAGCCTGGTGGAATGACTCATTCTCGATCTTCAGCAGATACAGCCGATGATATATGTTCGACACTTGAGAAGGCAAGTTTATCTATCATTGAGCCATCCAATCTCTGAAGTCATGGGATCCGGGTTCATTTAGTACGGTTGTGTATACACATTTGCACCGAACACTTATAGTGGAACATTCGCACCAAATGGTTGTGCATGAATATTGATAGTGGGCAGTTGCTGAGGTGAAGCAACTAGAGAAGTGAGTGGTGAGGCATATGGTCCTATGGGATCCCCTCTTGGTGGGTTAAAGATGAATGGTCTAGGTGGCATTACTGTTCCCATGGATGGAATGTTGGGAGGGTGTGCAACATTAGATGTTTAGCTAGGATGGGAGGTTTGGCGAACATTCTGTTATGCACATATCTCTCTTAACCAAGCCTCGAGTAGTTCCAATCATCTCATTATTTCTTCCATAGAAGTGGAAGTTGCATTTCCCTCAGCCATGTAGGATGTGACTGTCGGGATAAATTAATGTTTATGCATTAATTGGTGAGGAGATGTAGATACCTGATCTTCTCTCTCGACATTCTCTAACAAAGAATGAAATATCAGGGGAGGCACCATGGATCTAGCCATCAATCTCATGATGATTGTCTAGTGAGGCAGGCTAGGTGGTATCAGTAATAGGTCCCCATCGACCAAAGTGGTGCATACATTAACAGGCTGCACCTTCCTCTTCTTTTGGTCTCTTTTCTTTGAGCTACCAGAATCAACCATTCTTTCCCTCTTTTCTACCTTTGATGTCTTGCTTAGCATTCGGAGGGTGCCTATTCTGTCGATCTCTCTTCTTTGGGAACAAGAGAGATTGGCTAAAATAGCGAACATATTGCTTTCCTAGTATTTATCTTGGGATGGGGATGATCTTCTTATCGTTGCAATATGCTTCTCGAATGGCAACTTTCATCCCACCTTCTTTTCTTGAATGGTCAACCTGTGGGCTAACTTCTTCTTGGACTTTACTTTCTTCATTGTCCTTCTCCTAGTTCTTTTAGCAAGTTGAGCAAAACCCTTGGCAGCTTTGCTCTATGCTTTCCTTACAAAAGGGCCAATAGGTTTGGGATTGAAGGGAGCTCATGTCTGCCTTCCCATGATTTCATTGGAGAGGTTGACAACTACAACCTTCTTCTACTTTGTGTGAGTAGAGACTTTAGTACTCCCAGTCTTTAGGGAGTTTGAAGTGGTGTTGCAGATAAATTCATCTCCAATGATTCTAAGAGCATGATGGGAAATAGGTTTTCTCCTCTGCCTCCTATTCTTTTTATGCTTCTTCTTCTCAACCTCATTGTTGCCAGAGGTTAGGATGATGGAATCAGCCTCTAGAGCTGCTAGGGTAGCCTTCAGTGCTACTGGAACTATTCTGGAAGCTGCCGATGTGGCTCTGGGTGAAGGGGAGATCAGAGTCGTGTCCCTCTTGTACATCGCTGGTGCTGGGCCAATCAGTACCATAATGAAGGAGTGGGGGACACTCCTGTCAAAGTCCCACAAGGTGTTGACGATGAAGCCATCGCCTGGCAAGAATCTAAAAGTGAGTGAGGTTACCATTAGGATTGATCTTGATAGAAGAAAGAGAGTGAGTATAAAAATGATAGAAGATCTACAAAGAGCAACAAAAGAGCTTAGTCACCATTTCATGAAAGAATAAAGTCTCTAAGATGCATTAGTATTATTTTTCCTAAAGATGAAGGGTGGGATGTTTCATGTCGGGTTCACCATTTTTATAATAAGTACAAAAAGAGGGAAAATAAAAATGAAACAATATGAAGATATTTGTCATTTTTGTAATGAATCAAATAATTTTCATTTTGTTATTGATTGTCTCAATTGATTACACTTACTGTGTACATCAAAAAATTATATATTCACATCTCAAACTACAAGTGGTCTTAATTACATCTCCATAATAGGAGAAAACCCTTGATTAAAAGAAAAAGTATAATGCATCTTAGAGACCCAAAAATAAAACACAAACTCTCTCAAAATGAATGTGTGTTGTCTTTGGAATCGCCGAGCACATTGCGATGACTTGATATTTAGGAGATCACCTCAAGTCAATGGGTAGATAGGATGACACGGCTCTAGACTAGGTTGCTAGCCACTAGGTCAATCTAATGAATGGGTGTTTTGATCCAATTGGTTTCTCCCGGGTGGAATCAAGACCGGGTGATTTCTGGTATTTAGACTATAAGAAACCATAATTATAGTAGGTGGTTTGTAACCCAATTGGTATATCCCGGAAGGACTCAAAATCGAATAATTTCTATTGTGTTTAGACCTGAAAGAGATCAGAAGAAAATAGGTGACTTAGGTTTGGTTTAGCTTTCTCTCATTGCCCATGAGAAGCTTAGAAGAGTGGTCCAGGTTAATTGGGTTTAGCTTGGCTCTCTTAATTACCCATGAGAAGCTTAGGAAAAATGGGCTAGGTTGATTAGATTTAGCTAATTTGATGAATGATATTTGCTAAGGTTTGACTCAGTGAGTCATGACTTAGTAACCCGGTCCTAGACTTAGGCTTTGAATGACTAAGTGAATGATGTTTGCTAAGGATTGACTCGGTGAGTCATTAATCAGTAACTAGGTGAGTCGTGACTCGGTGAACTGGTCCTAGACTTAGGCTTTTGAGTGAATTGGGAAGTGTTGTCTGCTAAGGTTTTACTAAGTGACCTGGTCCTAGACTTAGGCTTTTGAATGAGTTGGTGAATAGTATTTTTTAATATCCCATGTAAAACTGGAAACGGGCGATCTCTGCCGTTTATAGTGTGAGAGATCAAAGATCCAGGTTGCATAAATTAAGCCTAATTACACTTTGAGTTAATTAAGCCTAATCATAGTTAGCACTAATGATAATGATTAGTGTTAAATGATAATTCTTAATTGATTTAAAATAATATCATTAGTTCCCTGATTTATGGAGCATTTATAGGGTTTACTCAGGGTTCAATGTGTTTTAATTATCTAATCTAGCATTATCTAGTTGTTCATTAATCATATGGGACCCACTATTACCACAGCATGAGTGAGACCCATGTGTCTACCATGGTAGGGCCATGGCAGAGTGCCCTCAAGCATTTAGAAAAATTAGTGAGGCACCTGCCTCTTGAAGACTCCCTTAAGCTCCTTCAGAAAATTCTCTCTCTCTTAGAGGCACGGGGAGGGGTATTTAGAGGCTTGAGGTCCAGTTTCACCTCTGGGGGTAGTTTAGAAATATCAGTTTCACCATTGGGGCATTTTTGGAATGTCAGCTTCAATATTGGGGGCATTTTGAAAATTTTTGGAAATAAGCTTAGCTTCACCATTTGGGGCATTTTGAGAATTCTTGGAAATGAGCCCAGCTTCAACATTGGGGGCATTTTGGGAGCGTCAGCTTCACCATTGGGGGTATTTTGGGCATGTCAGCTTCACCATTGGGGGTATTTTGAGCATGTCAGCTTCACCATTGGGGGCATTCTTGTCAACATAATTTCTATGCAAGGACCAAAAAATAAATATTTATTTCCCAAAATGCATCAATTGAAGTAGTTTTTTATATTATTAAATTTAATTAATTGCATGCATGTCTAAGTAAATACCATGCAATTAATTTAGGTAATGTATTTGCACTTCTGGTAGAATGAATAGCGCCCCATGCCTATTCGGGTAATAGCAGTCCTCTTCGGATAATCGCATAGATGGAAGGCCCTCCCTATTGTGTAAGCAAAGTATTGTGTTAAGACAGCATACCATGCAGCCTGGCAATTTTCCAACTTCTTTGGTAGGAAAAATTCATCTACGTTCATTCCAACTGCACATCATCCAACAACTTACCAAATGATGTGAGAGAGGCTGGCTTTGACGTATTTTGGTTGTGCCGCCAGGCAAGCACGTGATGTCTTGCACATGTGTCTGGACTCTAGAGATCCGAGGCTGTTTAATCCCCATAATCAACCGACGCTCAACTGCGCGGAACTTGAAGCTGTCCCAATTGTGTCACTCCAAAGTGAACAAGTTTCATTTGTGCAAGCAGATTTCATATACCCCTGGCCCTGATTGTGCAGCTTAAAGGATACTTTTTTGCCATGTCATCTAAACCGCATAGGTGGTAAATAGCATAGATGTGAAGAATGCTTGAAGGATGCTTTTTGGCCACGTCCTCCAAACCGCGCAGGTGTTAAATAGTGCAGGTTTGGAGAATGGGTTACTTGCATGGGTAATGTCAATGCTCCGCAACTCGCTTTAATTTACAGGCATGCGACACTGCTTGGCAGAGTGCTTCCTAGCCCATGTGTCTTACTTATGTAGACGATATTTGTTGAAGGCACTCCTGCCTGAGTAGTGAAGTAGCTTCAGAAATGTTGCGCAGATGGGCCGAGGTTCAGTAACCTCACTTGCGTGGGTTAACAGAGATAGCCTGAATGCACAGACAGGCTAAGCAGTTTCTTGGTTCTACGATTCCATCTGTCGACACAGCTCAATATTTCAGCTAGCCATTCTGTCTCCTTCCCGCTGGTCAGCAAACACAGCTAAAACCCAAAACCCAATTGGTGTTGCCTATTCCATCATACCACCACTACTGCTCACCGCCGTCGTCCACCACTGTGGCTTGATGTCGCCAATGCTACCCATTTGCTGCATGGCTTGGTGGCTAGTTGTGGTCGTTGAATCCATTTGGACAACATTGATTAGATGCAAAATCTAATTTTCTGTCAGTTTCGATCAACAATCAACAAAAATTTGGGTAGCATAATCTAAGAGAGCGCCTTCTATTTTCATTTCCTAACCATTTCTAGAGTTGCCAGTGTTTCGGTGGTGTTAGGATCAGTAATCATATTCACTGCTTCTCCTTCTCTGATTCTGGCAATAGTGGCTTTTCCCTATTTATGAACTTTGCTCATGTTATCTGGTAACAGAGTCACAGAGGGCATTTGAGGATGCTCATGGCGATTCTGGAGAAAATGGCAAATTCGATGGTTTTCATGATGGCTGCTTCATCGACAAGAAAAGGTTGCTTCATCGAGGGTATCCTCCACCTCCCCAGCATGCTGATTCCCAGGGCCTCCTCTGGATCACCAACAAGGAGTTTTATTTCCTGTTGTCGATCAAGAACATTCTTGGCGGTGGTAGAGTATGGGAAGAAGACTAGGGCATCCTTTGTTGGATTACCTAGATGAAGATGATGACAAGGAGTTCGACGAGAGTGAAGATGGGTGGGGTTAGGCCGATGATGGCGACATCCTTGGTTTTGGGGTTGATACGTGTGCTCCTCTCAAATAATATTCACACACCCAAAGTTCTTCCTTCCATTTGGCTCTAATATTAGACAATTATAGGCCCCACCATGTTTTGATTTAGACGATGTCAGACGATGGTTGTTGATAGCTTGAAATAATATTTGAATGGTCCGGAACTTTCTGGCCCAAAATTCGTGAGTGGGATGAGCATGGCTCAACATTAATTTTATTGGACTGTTCATTCTAATAAAAACTCATTATCAATAGTAATTAAATGATCCTAAAATCATCCCAATGAAATTTGGTTTCTGGTTGAAGTGTTTAGCTCCCCAACCACCAATTCTTATCAATCTGATTTTCCATGCTCGTACAAATGAATGTGACCAATGAGCTGGACATCTTTGGAGCTGCTGACAATCAACTCTATTTCCTTTTCATTTTGAATGTGCACATGGCTGATACCATTAATTTGTACAATTCAGATTGCCAATAGAAGTATTGGAATCACCCTATTTGTGTACTCTAGAGATGTTGGAACATAAAACTTGGGTGATTTAAAAGAGATTTCTGTCCACCACATTCTGGTCTCATTAACTTATTTGGCAGCGATCGCTGTCCGTCCATAAATATAACCGAGATGTCATGGCTTTCAAATCAATTATATTTGTCTGATTTTCTACATCCCAACAACAACTTACATGACTGGAAGTGGATAACTATTAGATGAATTGTTATACATAGAAAGTTCTATGATGACAACATCTCTATATTGAGGAATAGAAGATTCAGGGATGAAGTGCTTTGGAATAACTCTAGTTTTAGAAGATAGGGGTGGTTTTTGAAAAACTTGAGGAGAAGTTGGAGTGACACTTTGAGAAACTGATGTTGGAGGAATGGAGGATTGAGAAGATGCAGATGGAGCAGGAGGAGAGACTATAGGAAGAGGTTGAGTGGTAGGTTGAGGAGGTGGAGAGGGAACTTTTTGTGGAGAGGATTGTGATGCAACTTCAGGTGGAGATGGAGAAGTTTCATGGAGTGGTTGTACTAAAGGTGGATGAGAAGATTTCTTGGAGATTATCCTTAAAGATTTAGATATTTTGGCTATTGGGATAATTGACTCAAAAATGGAGGACACTGAGTTAGAGGAGGATGAAGTGGACTTGGATGATTGAGGATGTTTCTGTGGAAGAATGGCAATTATGGGAGAAGTGAGGAGTGGAGAAGTATAACATATGAGATGAGGAGAAAAGGGAGCATCTGAGGGATGAGTAGACCTTATAGGTGAGATAGGTATAGGCTCATGAATAGGAGAGGAATGTGAAGAATGGTGAGATGGATAGTGGTGAGAGTGGAGTGAGTGATTAGATTGAGGGGATCCTAGGGGTGAAGAGGATCTGAAATCATGGACTGGTAATGATGGAGAACTAAATTGAATAGGCTTGGATTGACTCTTGATGGATTCAACCAATGAGGTAAGGATATCCAACTTTTACCACACTAAGTCCATCTTGATATTGAGAGATGAAATAGATGCTTCAATGTTTCTTAGATTGCCCTCAAAGTTTTCAGAAGAGGAGGACAAAGGTTTGATTGCAGAAGGAAACGTTGTTGCTTCTGCTATTGCTTCTACAGTGGCTACCTAAGTTGCTGCTGTCTGAGCTTCATCTCTTATGTCACTGTCTTCTCTTACATTTATAATTTCTCTTCTTATCTCATCTGCTCTTATTTTTGTCCTTCTCATTTTAGTAATGACTTCTTCTTCTTCTTCTCTCAATTCCGCTATCATTTCCTCTACTTTGTTAGTGGGAATTGATTCTAGATTTTTCCATACAATTTCTTCCCTTATTTCATCAGTTGTAGTAGGTAGTTTTGTTTCTCTTCTTTTTGCTGTTCCTGCTTCAATTTTTGCTCTCTTAGATAGCTTAGTCCTTTTGGGACCGATTTTCTTGAAGCTCACTTCATTCATTATATTTGAGCTCTTAACTTCTTCTCCTTCTTCATCTGATAAGTCTACTCTTACTCTCGTTAGAAATTTTATCAGAATCATTCCTTAAGAAAGAGAAAATCTTTTAGTTATCTTGACCTGATACAAATGATTCAAAATTATTTTTGCCAGTTCAATTTTCCTTCCATTTTTTAGTGCCCATAACATTCTAGCATCTTTCTTAGAAATGTTATCTCTACCACTAGTCTTTGGAAAGATGTTATTTTTGAGCAAAATATGGACCATTCTCAAATTCATACTTCATCTATAATCTTTGTTCCCGCTAAGTCTGAAAATAGTTATTTTCTGGACTTAAGTCAATTCTTTCCTTCTCTTTTGACTATAGGGAGATTCAAACATTCCCTTATACTCTCAGGAGATAAGTCTATTACTTGGTCTCCTATCCATGATTCTTTCATCTTCGAATCATAATTACAGTAAAATACTTGCACCATTCTTTTGTTGCATTTTCATTGCAACTTAAGAAATTGGTCTAACCTAGGATTTTCATCCATCTACATATTTCCATATTAAAATCATTTTCACTGAGTTTCTCAAAACCAAGAATCCTTCCCTTCACTACCTTTTTATGTTCATACACATTCATGAAACTATTGTAGGTTGATTCGTTGTTTTGGAAAATTACCTCTAATAGATGATTATCACTTAGCCTTCTTCTTTGTGAAGGAGATGTTCCTACTTCTTGTTCCTCTCTTTCTCTTCTCCTTCTTCCTAACTCAACAAATGTTGATGTTGCTACCATTCTTGATTCAATTATTTCATCCATGGTGTAGTAAATAGAGTTATAAGGTTTTGACTTGGGATGAGGAAGAGATGGATTTAGGGATTCTTCCAAGTAGACTTTTTGGTGAAATGTGGAAGAGCAGAGATGAAGATTTGAGCGATAAGGAGGTGTTTAAATGTTGCGGGGAAGTTGAATCATCTTCTCCATGGATGGAATTTTGAACATAGGGAATAGGAGTGAAGAATGACATCTAGGATAAAGTCTCAAAGGGATTTTGCTATTTATCTTAGGGTTTTAAGATGTGTCAAACTTGGAGATGGATTTCAAACATGGAGACTAGATTTTCTCACATGTGGAGGAATTTCGAACATGGATTGAAATTCTTAAGCGGTTTGGAATTCCAACAATAGGCTTTATGACTTTTGTTATTTTCTTAAGGATATGAAGTGTATGTTATGTTCAAGATACTAATCACATATCTAAGATGTTAATAGAAGTGTGAAATTCAGTTGAATGATTAATTAATCTTCCATTTATTATGAATCATTTGTAAACATATATGGAGTAATTGATTGTTATGCATATAAGGGTATGACATTAAAATACATTATTGAGAGTATTACACATTGATCATATATGAATTATGCATAAAAATCTAATATGTCTAGGCTCCCTTTTTCTGTCAAGTACATTGAGCAACCATGATTTGCAATTTATATGTCTACGTCTTGTGGCACTCAAGCACGCCTATACTAACAAGTTGTGCTTTGTTCTTTAATACCCAATTGGGAATAGGTCTAGACAGATTAGTGGCTGCATACTTTGGTACCCATGACTTCTTTGGTGCCACTAAATTGACATTTGGAGTTTTTATGGTATTTACAATATTTGCAACATGTTTTAGGACCCAAATCAGGTGCTGTTTGGGCTTTAGCTTTCTTCCAGAATAATCATTCCTTTTCTTTTGTTGTTGTCCACCTTTTCTTGTTGGTTTCAATTTCAATAAGGTAGAGGTCAAGGTCTTTCTCAAGGCATTATCTTTATACTTGATCAAGTTCACTAATGACATAAAGTTTGTTCTTGAGCAAATCATTTTCTTCCTTCAATCTGGAGCATTCATTGGTCATTTTAAGTAGCTCCTTTCTGATTTCTTTGTGTTTTGTTTTCAATAATTTGAAATCATCATATAGTTTCTCTAATATTTCTTGGAAATTAGGAGTTTTATATTCTCATAATACCTCATTATTATGAATCACCATGAAGCTAATAGTATTGATTTGTTCTCCTTTGGTCTCCTTTGTGTTTTCAGGTGTTGAACTTTCTAATTTGTCCATTTCCTATATTTTAATGTTAGATATGGTCTATTGGACTTGATTAGTTCTATCATAAATGATTTCCAAAGTTTTCCATATATCTTTAGCAAAATTGTACATAAAATTTTTCTCAAACTTTGAAGGAGATAATGCATAATAAAAATAATGTTCAACTTTGGCATCTTTTTCTATATCATTAATGTCCTCTGAGGGTGTATTGGTTTTTGCTACTAAGGACTACTTTGTCATTTTCAATGATTAAGCAACAACTAGTAATCTATGGCCATTTTAAAATTTTGCATCTTTACTTTCCAAGACCCATAATTGGTGCCATCGAAGTATAGAGGTCTAAAAATGAATTGTCCCTCTGCGGGTGTATTGTGAAACATGTTGGCCATCAAGATCTCTTCAATTAGTTAAGGTAATCAAGACTCATTGCCAAAGCCTACTCTGATACCAATTGTTGGTCCCGTTTAGGTGGTAGCTCAAGAGGGCGGTGAATAGAGCTTTTGAAATTTTTTGAACAAATAAAATAAAGTGTTATAATCCAAACTATATTGAAACATGTAGCACATAGACTAGGGTTTTTTTTATAGTGGTTCAGCCCACCTTAGTACCTTCTCTACTCTCTAAGGTAGCTTCTCTTGCTGTACTTAGGTTTCATTAATCACCAGTTGGTTTTTCCGAGCTTACCAAAAAACTCTTTCACACGTTATTTTCCTAGGTTCACCAATAAACTTACACACAAATTGGTTTTCAAAGCTCACCAACAAACTTATACACAAGTGGGTTTTCAAAGCTCACCAACAATCTTATCCTAGTTGGTTTCCAAAGTTGACCAATAAACTTATATAAGATCAGCAAGCCCCTTGCTTATTATCCCAATCAATGAAAAATGTACAATAAGAAATGCCTGTTACATAGGTTGAGTTTATACATAATTAAATGTAGTAGAAATATATGTATAACAATAAATATAAAGAATTTCAGACTTCCTTAAGTTGCTACAAAGAATAAGCCTTGAATGCAAATAGCTTTTTAGCATTGTGGAGTTGGAAGAAAATTTAATGTCTAAGAGTAAATGCACTTGTTTTTCTTCTCTTACTTTTCTCAAAATGTCTAACTTGTGTAAGTTCTTAGAACGACCTTTTTTTTACTCCTTTTTAGCCAAATTCAAATTCTGCCCATTAGAGAAGACAACATTCATTTAATGCAAGTAAATTAATAGGATTTTCTATCCATTAGAGCTCTCTTGCTAGTTTTCATGTTTGAGATCTATTAAGCCATGTCCGAGAATGAACCATTGTGTCTGAGTTTTGAATAGTAATGTCCAAAATTAAAATTTTGAACTTGGCTGGTGCTTGGCTTGCAATAGACTTCTTTCTTTTATGTCTGAAAATGATTCTCCATGTCTGGATTTGAATGACCATGTCTGAAATTAATATTTTAGACTTGGATGAACCTTCAGCTTGTAACACCATATTCGGTCATGTCTTAAAATTAATCGTCATGTTCAGAAATGCTTCGCCATGTCCAAAATTATAATTTGAAACTTAGATTAGCATGAGTTGTCTTAACTGCATGACTAAACTTTGTCTATGTCCAAAAATGAGATGGCTATGTTTGATTTTTAGTCTCTGTGATTGAAGTTATGATTTCAAGCTTTACTTGCATTGATAAAGTCCTAGTCTTAGCACTTTAAATTTCCAGACTTAGAATTCTTACGTCTTGACTTTATACAGTATCAGTGTTTTAATTTTGGTTGCATGTCCGAGTTGGTTATGTAATGTGAAAAATTCTTTTCTTTGTCAATGATATACAAGCCTTTGCTTCTGTAATTTTTGAGCCTAAGCTTGAGTTTGGAATCTAGCTGCATTTCATTATTATGTCTATTTTGAATCCAGATTATATCCAAACTTTGTTATCCATTTGATTGATTTTGGCAGCATCCTTGAGTGCGTACAAAGTATCTTTAGAGCTTGATTGATGTTATATATATCCTTCAAATAAAATTTTAGCCTGCAATACTTGTCTAAAGCAGTCTAGATGAGGTTCCAGACTTTGATCATATGTCTTTAGTTGATATTTTTCAAACTTACTGAGTTTCTTCACTTACTGGCTTTGATCTTCATGAACTTAGTTTTGTCTAGTTGCATCTAAAGTTCTTTTCAAAATTTCAATGTCATTCTTTCTCTCTTTTAAGCATTTATGTTTTCTTCCTTTATAGATATGATGTTGTGGTTCTTTGCCTTTGATATAATCTATGTTTTATGCTATCCACTTTAACTGAAGTTAATTCCTTGAAATATGGTTTATGCCTATCATTGCAATACTGGGGAAGTAATTGTTAGTACCTTAACTATTCACTCATTTGTTTTTACTTATCATCAAAACTTAATTGGTTAGATATGTTTATAATCAAAATCAAGCCAGGTAAAGGAGGTTTGGATCAATTGGGTTAACAATTTATGATTAACATAGCTTGAAAGATCATGAATGCATCCATTTTCATTCTTAATTCAAACAATGATAGATAAATAACTCATAACAAGCTTGAAATATAGAAACCATTTTAATCAATATAAGTTATCATTAAAACATATGGGATTTATATGAATAAACCAAACAATTAATACCTACGATTAATAGCTCCAGTAATTTATTAGTTTCTTCCCTAAGTCTATTGGTTTTTTCCTACATTAAGATTTAGATAAAGCTAATCCAATATAATCTTAGATTGCCCTAACAAGCTTTATTTTATGTGCTAGCCTTACACATAACCACATGATACTAAGTCATTTAGAGGAACAATCAACCTTTTATGCTCCCTATTGTTGAATTTTGATGACAACAAACTTATTTTAAATGACTTGAATTAGAAGCTAATGAGGTTTGCCAAGATTTTGAATTTCAGAGGAAGCTTCAAAGTTTTAAAATTCATCTTCAGAAATTCTAAAATTGTTGTTGTTCAAAATGAAGTGCATGCACTATAGTAAATTGCTACAATAACTTTCAGAGGGAAGCCTCGACCTTGAAATGTTCTGAACTCATAACTTCAGAGTTTGGAACTTTCTATCTTCCCGTGTGCTATAGTAAACCTATTATAGTAACTTTCTAAGGGAAGCCTCAACCTTCAAATGTTCTAAACTCATAACTTCAAAGTTTGGAACTCATTGTCTTCCCGTGTGCTATAGTAATTTTTAGAGGGAGCTTAAGAAGAATGTCTCAACTTTCAAATATTCTAAAAAACTTGTTATTTTAATGTTCGAAAATCAATGTAGCATTCTAAAAGCTAGTTTTCAATGATTATCTTCCAAACACTCAAAACCCACTTTGAAATCTATAAATAGAAGGTCCATTGAAAAAGAAAAGAGGATACTTGAGGGTTCCATAAGCTAAACATGAATCAAACATAAGTAACTCATTCAAATTTCCCAAGTGCATTAACTCTAACAAGCTACTAAGATCAAAGAGCTTCAAGGCTATATTATTTCCATCTCGAAGGAGTTTGAATCATTGTAACATGTTTATTATTTTATTTTTTTAAGTTAAGCTTTAACTGTGTGTACATCTTAGTCTAGTTAAAGGCATTTCCTTATACACTGTGTATTTGTTAGGTTGAGTTATTAGTAAGCTCAAAACACCAGATCGTATAAATTTGTTAGTGAGCTCTTAAGAAATGAACATTGTAGAGTTCCAAGTAAGCTTTGTGAAACCAAATTATATGAGTTCTTGGTGATCTTGAGAAACTTAGGAAGGTGTAATTGCACATGGTTATGGTGGAACCTAAGGTCTGGGATACCTTAGAGATTAGAGTATGTTCTAAGAGACTAAAACCACTATAATCCTTGTGTTGTTATTATTTTGTGTGCTGGTGTGCTTTTATTATGTAACACTTGGGGTGTTGAAAATGGGGATAAATTTTTCTTATTTACTTATACTGAGGAATAGAGCTAAAGAAAGTTAGTTTGAAATAAAATGATTTAAGTATGAATGAACTACACATGAGTTAAAGCAAATTGTGCCAATTGAAAGCATAGGTGAATGGTTATATGACTCAATTCTCAGTTATTGAGGCAAAACAATTTCATGCATTTTATATCCTTAATATGTGAGAAAATCATTGCCCAAAAAGATATGAGGGGAAGGAGCCAAGTGGAGGGGAAAAGCAAGGGTAGGAAGATTCGATGCCACGACCACCAAATCTAGCACCGTGGTGCCACTTCAGAAAATTAGAAGGGTCATGTCCAGCAGTTCGGGTGCTATGGCAGTAGTAAGTCAGTGGGTTGACTTTTTAACATCGTTCCATTCCATTTTTAGCCCTGTTTCATTTTCTTCTTCTTTCCCATGCCCTAGCCTTGAAACTCAACCCTCTAGATATGGATTTCTTGCCATTTTAGCTAGAAAATTTCCTTGTGAAGATGTATAATCCCTTGATCTTGTATCAAAACCTAAGTTCCTTCTATTTGGGTAATGAAAGAAAGTAGGAAATCTATTTTGATGCAATTGATGGTGGATCCTTGAAGATTTGGGGCTTGCTTCTTGTTCTATGGTGGGATCCATGCATGAAATCAAAGGTAAGTTGGTTTTTTCGATTAGATTTGCATTTCTGCTTAGCTAAAGGTTTTGAGAAATTTGATTTTGAGAAATTCATGAACAATTATTTTTGGGAGAAGTTGATATGAATGGATGTAGGATTCATTAGGGAAATGATTAATTGCTTAAGTATAAGTATTTTGAGACTTGTATAAGGGTAAGAAATTTGATCTTAGACAATGATCTAAGTAGGGGTTGGAAGGGGCTTTTATGTATAAAGTGTTTAAGTAGTTAATTAATTAAGCTAATGGCTTAATTAGCTTATTTTTATGATTAATTAAATGATCATTAAGGCATATAATGGGTATGTATTATTGGAAAGGAAACCCCTTTAAAATAGTTATTAAATCATAATAATGCCTATGACATATTTGAGGAAATGCATCATGGAAGGTGAATCATGTATAAAAGGGTTTGAGTGCAACCCTAAAACCCTAATGAAACGGGATTAGTATTTGGGGTATAATAAATTGCTAAGAAGTTGTTTTGATGTTAAGTGTGTTGAGTGTGAATTATGATACATCATTATAAAGATTAAGAGCAAAGCTATGCACAATAAAGATATGATGAAATGTACTAATGTGAAATGTATGTAAATTTAGTCGTTGCCTGTGTAGAGCTATCTGAGTATGGATGAGAAGCTATGGAACTTGAGGAGTTATCTAAGTGGAAGAACTATGCAAGTATTCTTCCTTGAGGTAAGTAGGCTTCTTTCCATTTTCCCTATGTGAATATATGGATTTATAGGGATGTGAGTATCCCTCGATTATGGGCGCCATGTTTGTGTTTTAATTTATATAATTTGATGTATGGTTGTCAGGGATAGCGAGTATCCCTTGGATTTGTAATGATTAGTGTTTCTTTTATGATTTATTTTGGCACAGGAAATCATGATTTATGAGAGCTCTAAGATGTGAGGGAAATTAATTAGGGATTTGTGCAATTAGGGTTTCCATTGGGGATGA
Source organism: Pouteria campechiana (assembly GCA_036873735.1). Classification (NCBI taxonomy): domain Eukaryota; kingdom Viridiplantae; phylum Streptophyta; class Magnoliopsida; order Ericales; family Sapotaceae; genus Pouteria; species Pouteria campechiana. Next base: position 873,689 of record JAYJMB010000007.1, read on the forward strand.
AATTCATAGGTATCAAAGAACCCTAGGAAAAGGGGTTGACTTGAGTTATTTTGAATGTGAATTTCATGCAAAATCAAGGGGAAATAATATCAGTATGACAAACCCTAATTTCATGAAATATGTGAAAACTAGGGCTGTTTACTTAGTTAAAGATGTGGTGAATGTAATCCACAAATTTAACCATGATTTATTTGTTGTGTATGATAAGATTAATGTAGATGTATATTGGCATGAAAGATTAAATTGAAAATCATGCAGTTAAGGGCTGTTTACTTTATGGAGATCGTGTGGAACATGTTATGAATGATTATTGATGATTAATGTGTTTAATCATGTCAATAATGAAGCAAAATCGTATGGAAACTTGACTAGGATGAATCATGTATGAGAATTTATCAATGGGAAGGCAATTATGCAGAAGTTAGGAGTTATTTTGCAAATAATGAAATTACCAAATTGTAAATTAAGAAACATGATATCTAGAATGATTATTACCTTAAAAAGATGATGTATAAAGTGTAGTAACATTGAATTGGTGAATGGGAATTGAAAACTCAAGAACTGAACTTGGTTAAGGTGGTGATAATGAAAGGGATATTAACTTGCATAATTGTAGCATGTAAACAATTTAATATGTTATGATGAATGTAGGATTTGAGACTTGATTAAAAGAGTGGATTATTTTGGTTAATTGGCATAGAAGGAAGAAATCCAAATTTGTGAAGAATTGAGGTAAGTAGGTTTCTTACCAAATTATGTATGATTGAGTATATTAGCTTGTTTGGCATATGGGCACCATGATTTATCATGTTTTTTAATGATTTGGGATGTGTTTATGGAATGTGCTTTGTACTTGAATTTACCACATGCATTTGATGTTTTGAATAGATTGTTACTTGTTTGGTTGAGATTACTTTTGTTCATGTAATGTGATATGTGTGAGTATGACATGGTAGTAGAGTTCATGTAATGTATGTATGACATACATGATGAGCCTGTGTGCCTATGGTGTTGCCTGTATAGCGTATAGATGGGCTATGTGTCTATGGTGTTGCCTGTCTTGCGTATGGATGGTCTGTGTAGCCAATAGATTACCCGTGTGGTATACAAAACCTGTGTGGCTAAGTGGTGGCCTTTATGGCACCGGATACATTACATTTATATGTTTAATTGCTTATGAGCATGCTTGGATTGAATAAAATATTATTGCACTAGCATGTGTTGGTTTGTGCAACTTTATGCATGATTTACTAGGTTTTACCGGTTTTCCCTACTTATTGTGTTTGCCCTGACTCACCCTTTTTCTATGTTTTAGATGTCAAGCATGACGAAGGATCCCAACCGGGGGTTGGTGCCTGAAATGGGAACTAGCAATGATGGAGTGACATTCCTTATTTAATTATTGATTATATATTGAAGAGAGATTAGAGTGGATTATGTGACTTGTCAGTTATTGATTCATTATTGATGGATAATATATAAAGAGAGGTTTAAATTTTTATTATTTATTTATTATTGATTCTTAGCTATTTTCATGCCATATGACTACTAGTTGGTCCACGGAACTATGGATGTATGAGGTTTTTTGGATGTATATGGTGTACATGGATGATAAAATATAGGTTTAGGTTTTGAAACCCTCATATTTCATGTGAGACTTTGCCAAATTTTTGGTAGCATCTTCCTCTAAAATATGTGTAAGTAGCTCCCTGAATTTAGGGTTATTACAGAGTGGTATCAGAGAAGGATAATCTTGTTAAGGCATAATAATAACTAAGAAATCAAAGAGATATAAAGGTTGTGACAAGTAGAAATGAGAGAGAGAAATCATTAATAGTGGGGGGAGTGCTAGTATAGGGAATGGAATTAGAGACCCTAGGTAGTTCCACTATCAAGTCATGTGAATGAATTGCATAAGTGTTAATTGGTTTGGTTTGTGTAACGATATATTATTCATTGGTGTAGAATGGCACCAAGGAAGTATGTTGACAAGGGAAAAGCCCCTATGGTGGAGGAGGAGCTAGTAAGAAGAATGATCAAGTCACGGACCATAGGCATGGTGATCAAAGAGGCATAGGAAGAGGCTTCTATGAGGGAAATACCAAGAGAAGCACCAAGAGAGCAGGAGAATACACCTCAAATGGATGAGGAGGAAGAATGTAATGAGGCTCCCAGTGAAAGGGAGAATAATCAAGAGAATGTGGAAACTCCAGAGGTTGAAAGAGGGCCAACAACTGTAGGAAGTAGTAGACCAGATGTTCCAAGGTCTAGAGGAGGAACTGTTCCATAAGTGGGGGCAATATAGTTTGGAACCGTGATCCTGGGGTGGCTCAGACATTACAAGAGCTTCTCCAAGCACAGAGGAGGTTAACCAGAGAATTCACATCACAAGTTGGACCTATTGAACCAAAATTGGCCAGAAGGCAGAATAGCCCAAGGAACTATGTAGTGGACTTTGGACAGATGATATTAGCCTAGACCGGAGCTGAATATGAAGATGTTTCATAACATGAAGCCTCCAACCGTCAAGGGAGAGAAGGATTACAAGTTAGTGGATGAGTGGATCACAAGAATGGAAAAGGTTTTCACCTACATGAGGTCTCCTAAGGGGCACAAAGTACCATATGTAGTCTATAAACCGGAAGGAGATGCTAAATGCTGGTGGAACACAGAGAAGCATACAGTACTTGGTGACGGGATAAACATGACATGAGTGGATTTCAAGGAGAGGTTCCTCTGTCGATATGTACCAATTAGCGAGAGAGCTAGGAGGGCAATAGATTTATGTCCTTGTATCAGAAAAAGAGGACAATTGAAGAGTATGATGAATAATTCAGATCTCTAGCTAGATTCGTACCATAGGCACAGATAGACTCCTTGGAGATAGCCAAAATGTTCCAGGAGGGCTTGAGATTTTCTATTAGGCAGGATGTGGCTCCCTTTATGTTGATGAAATATGAGGACATCTTGGAGAGAGCTAGAGTGGTAGAAAGGGAGGAAGAGGAACATAATAAGATTAGGGATAAGAAGCAAGGAATTAAAGACTATGGTCAAGAACGTAGGCAGAAGCTTAGAACCAACCAAACTTATAATGGACCTCCAAAAAAGGTGTGCTACAATTGTAAGCAACCTGGCCACCTCGCTGCACAATGTACATCTGAGAGGCAGAGGCAAGGAGAGCAAAGGGGTAGACCCACTCAGAGGCAAAATAGAGAGATAGAGTAAGGACCGAGGTGCCCAGCTACTTGTTTTTCTTGTGGAGGGCCTGGGCACATCAAGCTGAATTGTCCATACTTACAGTAGGGAGATCAGAGGATGGTACAATAGCCCATGCATGGGGGAGCTCTGATGAGAGGCAGAGGTAGAGGCCATCCATATGAGGAACAGAGACATGATCAAGCGCCAAGGCATCGCTATGATGGACAAAGCCAGAATCAGGCACTAGGATGACCATATGATGGGTAGAGGCCTCAGATGACGGTAGTTGTTCAGGTAGCCAATGTTTAGGAGGCTCGGGCATCTCTGTCTTTTATTTTTATTGTGTTTGTGAATAGAGCTGGATTGTCAAAATATCCCATGGTTCATGATATGATAGTGTCTACACCATTGAAAACAATCAATGTAGCATCTGAGATATGCTATGAGAACCCCATAATGATAGAGAGTAGACAGTTTGTGGCAAATTTGATTGTGTTAGACATGGAAGGATTAGATATTATCTTGGGTATGGACTGGTTGTCTAAGTATGAGGCCAAAGTGGATTGCAAGACTAAGCAGGTGACTTTAAAGACTCCAGATGAAATTGATATTAGTTTTTAGAGTTTGCCTAAGGATGAAGTGCCTAAGCTCATCTCGGCAATGGGAGCAATGAGTTTAGTGTAGAAGGGGTGTGAAGCTTATCTAGTATCTGCAGTAGATGCTCATTTTGAGCATCAACTATTGGAGGATATTCCCATAATTCAGGGTTTTCCAGATGTGTTTCCAGAGGAGTTACTAGGGTTAACCCCAAAGAGAGAGGTGGAGTTCAGTATTGATCTCCAACCTGGAGCTGGGCCGATATCGAGAGCTCCATATCGCATGGTACCGGTGGAGATGGCGGAATTGAAAGAACAATTGCAAGAGCTAATGAATAAAGGGTTTATTCACCCTAGTATGTCGCCATTGGGGGCACCAGTGTTGCTTGTGAAGAAGAAGGATGGCAGCTTAAGACTGTGCATCGACTATAGAGAGCTGAATAAGGTTACTATTAAGAATAAGTATCCATTGCCTTGGATTAATGATCTGTTGGATCAGTTACAAGGAGCAAAGATGTTTTTAAAGATTGATTTGCAGTCAGGGTATCACCAGATGAGAGTAAAGGCTATGGATATATCTAAGACAACATTCAAGACCAGATATGGGCACTATGAGTTCTTGGTGATGTCGTTTAGGCTTACCAGTGCTCCAGCAGTATTTATGGATTTGATGAATAGAGTGTTTAGGCCCTATCTTGATTAGTTTGTGGTGGTTTTCATTGATGACATTATAATATACTCTAAGAATAAGGAATAGCATGAGCAGTATTTGAGGATAGTATTGTAGGAGCTTAGGGAGGAAAAGTTGTATGCCAAATTAAAGAAATGTAATTTCTGGATGAACAATATTGCCTTTTTGGAATATGTAGTATCAATAGATGGTATTTCTATGGATCCGCACAAGATAGATGTAGTAGTGAATTGGCCGAGGCCAACTAATGTGACAAAGGTGAGGAGCTTTTTGGAATTAGCTGGTTACTACAGAATATTTGTGGAAGGATTTTCCATTATTGCAGTGCCTATAACTAGACTAACCCATAAGGGGAGTCGATTTGATTGGACAGACAAGTATGAGGAAGCATTTCAAGAACTGAAGCAGCATTTGGTGGAAGCACCAGTGTTGACAATGCCATTAGGCCAAGGTAGATTTGTGGTGTACAATAATGCCTCCAAGAATGAATTGGGATGTGTATTGATGCAAAATGATAATTTTATAGCATATGCTTCAAGGTAGTTGAGGCCGCATGAGCAAAACTATCTAACATATGATCTAGAGTTAGCGACAATGATCTTTGCATTGAAGAATTGGAGGCATTACTTGTATGGAGAGAAGTGTGACATTTATATTGATCATAAGACTTTGAAATACATTTTTACACAAAAGGAGCTGAATATGAGACAAAGCTAGTGGTTAAAATTACTAAAAGATTATGATCTAGAGATTCATTATCATTCGGAGAAAGCCAATGTGGTGGCTGACACATTGAGGAAGTCAGGTAGCCGTATAGCTTGCATAATTACATAGAAGGTATAACATTTGATGAATTAAGAAAGTTGGACCTTCATGTGTGTATGGAAGGATTAGTGGCACAAGTGTGCCAGTTGACTATTCAGATGATATTCTAAGGTACAGGAATCGGTTGGCGGTTCCAAGAGATGCAGTTGTAATGTAGAAGATATTAGAGGAGGCTCATTATTCGCCTTACTCTATCCACCCGGGAAGCACAAAGATGTATAATGACTTGAAGATACACTACTGATGGATTGGTATGAAGAGTGATGTAGCCCAATAAGTAGCTAAATGTATGACCTGCCAGAAGGTGAAAGTAAAACACCTAAGGCTAGGAGGATTATTACAGCCTATAAAGATACCTGAGTGGAAGTGGGAAAATATAACTATGGACTTTATTATGGGACTGCCATGTACTATGGGAGGTTATAACATCATATGGGTGATTGTAGATAGACTAACTAAGGTAACTCACTTTGTGCCTATGAAGACTATTTATATGGTTGAGAAGTATGTCTAGATCTATCATAAGGAGATTGTGAGGTTTCATGGAGCACCTAAGTCTATTATTACTGATTGTGGATTAGTGTTTACTTCCAAGTTTTGGAAGGCTTTGCACAAGGCTATGGGAACTCAATTGGATTTTAGCACAACTTATCATCCGTAGACAAATGGATAGATAAAGTAGGTGAATATGTAGTTGGAGGACATTTTGAGAGCTTGTATACTAGATTAGGGCAGATCATGGACAGGAGACTTGTCTTTAGAAGAGTTCTCTTACAATAATGGTTATCACTCAAGCATTCAGATGGCTCCATTTGAGGCGCAATATGGATGTAGATCACAATTACATTGGGATGAGGCTGGTGAGAGAGCATTGGTTGGTCCTTAGATAAGGTGTCTCATATTAGAGAGAACATATAGATTGCTCCGTCATACCAGAAGAGTTATGCTGATACGAGGAAGTGTTATCTGCAGTTTCAGGTGGGAGATATGGTATTCCTGAAGGTATCTTCTATCAAGGCAGTAGTATGATTTGGCACTAAGGGTAAATTGAGTCCTAGGTATGTAGGACTATATGAGATATTAGAACAGATTAGTAAGTTGGCTTACTGAGTAGCATTACCACCATCTATGAGTGAGATGCATGATGTTTTCCATGTATCTTCCCAATGGAAGTATGGGCTAGATTCGACTCATGTGTTGAGACTAGAGGACATTTAGGTTGAAGAGAACTTGCAGTATGTTGAGAGGCCAATTAGGGTACTTGATGGCAAGGAGAAGCAACTTAGAAATAAGGTGATTTGGCTAGCAAAGGTGCAATGGAGCAATCACGCTGAAGATGAGGCAACTTGGGTGCTTGAAAAGATGATGAAAGCCAAGTATCCTTACCTTTGGGAGGAAGTTTAAAGGTTTGAAGGTGAAACTTTTTGTAAGGAGCGTGGAATGTGACAAACCAAATTTTGATAAGTATAATTTTAAATTATTATAATTTTTTTGATAATTGGTAACCCTAAATAATTAAAAATTTAATATGATTTTAGATATTTTTGGTAATTCACCCTTTTGGAGCAGTTTTAATATTTTGACCATAACATGTTTGTACAAACTCAGAATTAGGTGATTTGTGTTGCATTATTTAGATAATTTCAAGGAGTATAAATTTCATGTCGACTATATTTCCTAACTAAGCTTATATTTTAAGTCATGGGTCCCATAAAGTAACACCTCTTGAATTGGAGATGGTTGTAGTGTTTTGGCAATAACTTTTTCATGAGAAATCAGAATTAGTGCTTTTTAATTCATTGGAGAATTCACAACAAAGGCTACAACTTTTATGTTTACCACATTCAATGAATCAGCCCACAAATGTGCCAAATATTTCAGACAAGTAACATTTATTACAATGACAAGTGTATTTAGTTAAAATTGAATTTTTATAAAAATCTTAAATGTTAATTGATGATCAAATTGTTGCCCGGTTTAAGTGTGATTAAGAGTGCTTATATAACTTTCTAATGTGATGATTTAATTCTACAAAAATTTAGTTTATATGGGACATGGATCATGATGTATTAATTGGCATATTACTGTTGAAAGTTAGAAGTAAATTGATAATTAAGTTGCTGCCCAATTTTGATTACTATTAATCATAAAAAATTATGCAAATCATATCTATAGATTGGTGAATTATTGCCACATGAATATAAGTATATTATACATGTTATAACTGTCCAAATTGTAACAAGAATTAATTTCAAAATCCAATGTAAAGTCATTATGTATTGAAGAATAAGGTGTTAATGGTTGAGATTTAAAGTTATGCAGTTGATATATTTTGCTATCAAATATTAGGCTTAAATTGATGATCTCGTGATATAAGACTCATCCCAGGGCATAGATTGAGGAAATAGGGTAAACATAAAATTGTGTAGAAGAAAATAAGAAAATGAATTAGTTGAGAAATATTGGATGCATGGTGGGTTTAGCTTGAATATTGCATCAATCGAGGAGTCTAATTCGGGATATAGTTTGCTGACTTCTAATTATAAAGAATACATTAATTCAAGAAGCAAAAGTGGACATAATTTGTTGGACTTCTAAGTTGGGAATATGATTTAATTAAGGGAAATAAGTGATTACTCAAGCTGCCAAATTCCTAATAGTAGATCTAACATAAGGTGTATGGAACAAAGACTCCAAGGAAATCACAACCCCAATGCAAAACCTCTATTTTCAGCTTGTTTTCCCCCTTCTCCACATGCAAATATTTTGCTTTCTTCCTCCTCAACATCAATTAGAAACCATATTCATCTTCCATTAATTTCTCCTTCATCTAATCCAAGTGGGCAGCAAGTTTTTCATCAATCAACCATTAAATCAAGTGGGCAAAATATCTATTGTTCTTCTAGCATGAAAGGTGAGTTTAATTGCAATGTTTTGATTTATTTTGGCATAGCAAATCATGATTTATGAGAGCTCTAAGATATGAGGGAAATTAATTAGGGATTTGTGCAATTAGAGTTTCCATTGGGGATGAAATTTGCAGGTATCATGGAACCCTAGGAAAAGGGGTTGAATTGAAAAGGGGTTGAATTAAGTTATTTTGAATGTGAATTTCATACAAAACAAAGGAAATAATATTAGTATGACAAACTCTAATTAATTTCATGAAATATGTAAAAATTAAGGTTATTTACTTAGTTGAAGATGGGGTGAATGTAATCCATGAATTTAACTATGATTTATGTGTTGTATATGATAAGATTAATGTAGATGTATATTGGCATGAAAGATTAAATTGAAAATCATATAGTTAAGGGTTGTTTACTTTATGGAGATCATGTGGAACATGTTATGAATGATTATTGATGATTAATGTGTTTAATCATGTCAATAATGAAGCAAAATCATATGGAAACTTGACTAGGATGAATCATGTATAAGAATTTATCAATGGGAAAGCAATTATGCAAAAGTTAGGGGTTGTTTTGCAAATAATAAAATTACCAAGTTGTAAATTAAGAAACATGTTAACTAGAATGAGTATTACCTTAAAAGATGATGTAAAAGTGTAGAAACATTAAATTGGTGAATGAGAACAGAAAACCCTATAATTAAACTTGGTTAAGGTGGTGATAATGAAAGGGATATTAACTTGCATAATTGTAGCATGTAAACAATTTAATATGTTATGATGAATATAGGATTTGAGACTTGATTAAAAGAGTGGGTTACTTTGGTTGCTTGGCATAGAAGGAAGAAATCCAGATTTGTGAAGAATTAAGGTAAGTAGGTTTCTTACCAAATTATGTATAATTGAGTATATTAGCTTGTTTGGCATATGGGCACTGTGATTTATCATGTTTGTTAATGATTTGAGATGTGTTTATGGTATGTGCTTTGTACTTGAATTTACCACATGCATTTGATGTTTTGAATAGATTGTTACTTGTTTGGTTGAAATTACTTTTGTTCATGTAATGTGATATGTGTGAGTATGACATGGTAGTAGAGTTCATGTGGTGTATGTATGACATACATGATGAGCCTGTGTGCCTATGGTGTTGCCTGTATAGCGTATAGATGGGCTATGTGTCTATGGTGTTGCTGGTGTTACGTATGGATGGTCTGTGTGGCCGATAGATTGCCTGTGTGGTATATAAAGCCTGTGTGGCTAAGTAGCAGCCTTTATAGCATTGGATACATTACATTTGTATGTTTAATTGCTTATGAGTATACTCGGATTGAATGAAATATGATTGCATTGGCATGTGTTGGTTTGTGCATCTTTATGCATGACTTGCAAGGTTTTACCATTTTTTCCTACTTACTGAGTTTGGCTAGAATCACCCTTTTTCTATGTTTTAATTGCCAGGCATGATGGAGGAGCCCAACTACAGGTTGGTGCTTGAAATTGGAACTAGCAGTGATAGAGTAACATTCCTTATTTAACCATTGATTATCTATTGAAGAGAGATTACAATGGATTATGTGACTTTTTAGTTATTGATTCATTATTGATGGATAATCTATAAGAAGAGGTTTAAATTTTCATTCTTTATTGATTATTAATTCTTAGCTATTTTCATGCCATAAGATTACTAATTGGTCCATGGGACTGTGGATGTATGAGGATTTGTGGATGTATATGGTATACATGGATGATCAAATGTAGGTACAGCTTTGGAAATTCACATATTTTAGGGAAGACTCTGCCAGATTTTTGGCAGGATCTTTCTCTTAAATATGAGTAAGTAGCTTCTTAAATTTATGGGTGTTACATTATGGGTTTAGAATACATGGTTTTTGATTTATTGTTGGTGGTTTTTATCATGCCTAATTATTGAGTTTGCCTGGACTTACGTCTTCATATTCTTATTTTTTAGTTGGCAAACTAGAGAAAGAAGCCCACTATGGGTTGGGGTTAGTGAGCAAGGTTTTAAGATGCCTTCTTGTGGTATAATGGAATGGGATTTTTATCACATAGTGTATTGTATATTTGTATTTAAAATATTTCAAATAATAATGAGATTTGTTGGCATGTCATAGTGATAAATATTTCTAAGGTTGTAGATAGATATGTATTATTCCAATCATGTCTAATGCCATCACAATGCAACTATGATTTTGGGCAGTTGTGCTTGAGTGGGTAGTTGTGGGTGTGTGTTTTATGGTTTATGTCATGGCTTAATAATTATTGAAATTATAGTTCTATATGATAAATAATTGCACATGTATCTAACCCTATATTTTAAGGCAAACTCTACCAGATTTTTGGCAGAATATTTTTCTTAAAAATGAAAAAATTAAAGGGTAATGTGAAAACACATAGGCCCATAGGTGGAGTGTGACACACTACTATCTGTTTTCAAAACTTGCACATTATAATTATTTTCTCCATCTCACTTGGATTCTTGTTTTCCCATACAACCTGCATTTTAGACCTAACACATGTTTCACCACAACAACAATCATAGGTAAGGATTATAGTATGAGGACTACCTCGGTGATGGAAAAGAAAAAGAATATATGTTGGATATGTTAAAAAAATTTAAAGAATTGGGATAAAATTTTAATGTTGTGAGTTTGCCTGCAATCTTTATCAAAACTTGTAAGGGTTATTTGTAATTTTGGAAAACTAAAAAATATATTTGCAATATTACCAAAATTATGTTGGTATTTTTGCAAAAAATAATAAGGTTATAGTTGAAGTTTTAGAAAATGGTTCATGGTTAATTGTTTCCGCTGCAACCTTCCGTGAGCAAAGATGGCCAATCAACCATGTCGTGATGTGGTGGGCAACCAAGCAGCTGGGCCTACAAAAGGCATGGGTCAAAGAATCCTACGCCTTGATCGAATGTCGCACCAAAGGCTTTAAAAGAAGAGTCAGCGTAGTCCAAACCTAGGTAGGAAAAATTCCTCCAACCGGACAATCAGCGCCTACCTGCAGCCTGGTGGTGAGATGATGGATAGATAATGGATACCAAGTTCCCATCGTGCAAGTACAGAAGCTTAAGTGGGTCCCACACCCTGATGTTTTTGGAAATGGTTTTCATGTAGTGATCCAAACTTCCCTGTTCCATCTAATCGACGCATCTGATGGCCACTAAACACCATAAAAGCCACTCGTGCTGGTGCTGGTCAACTCTAGTTTCTGGGCGCTGTTCAAGATGTGTGGGCTTACATGATAGATAGATTGGATGCCATACACACATTAGATTCGGCCCCAAGTGGACTATTGTGCCTGAAAATTCCCTTTCGGATGTCATAAGTTGGACCACGGATGAAATTGGAATACGGCATTGGCATCTCGCACTCCATTTGTGGCTGGAAAATACATCGTTTGAAAGATGCGACATAATGCATTCTAGAATCTAGTCAAAAAACGAAATAAACCATATCCATATGCTAGGCCTTAACATGGCTCAAAAGACACCAATAAAAGTTTGAACATCTCCACTCTCACAAAAACATGACCGGAGGAAAAAAAGATTGGTCAAGCGCTAATGCTCAATGTCTAGGCTAATGCAACGCTAGCTCCATCCTTAGTCCTTGTTGGAAGTAAACATGAACAATCTTCACCATTCATTTTGTTGGGTTTTTGTGTTGTCTTCTACAAAGTTTAGTGGGCCTGCATATGTAAGATGAGATTAGAGAGTCCATGTAGGAAAGTCTACTAGGAAAGCTATTTATTGAGGTGTTGGTTAGGGATTCAGTAGGAGAATTTTAGTGTTATGATAGAGGGAGTCATCATGTAAATCCTAGGATTTTTTCCCAAAGAGGAGTGCGGGAGGGGGTTATTATAATTTGTTAAGTGAGGATGTGTGTGAGGCATTCCATAAGATGTATGTAAAACTTATTGGGAAACATAATTGAAAACACATAAGCAAGTATAAATCAATCACACAGAGAGCACAAGATTTATGTGGAAAACCCTTCAACCTAGAAGGGAAAAACCATAGGAGAGATAATCAATCCACTATGAAATGCAGGTAACAAAGATCATCTCAATCTCGTAGTTTCCCCTTCTGTTATCTCTTTACATTTATCCATAATCTACATCATTGTCAAAGTTTATTAATATAAATCTTTTCCATTTATATTCACATATCACAATTTAATCATTCAAACAGAATTTAGAATTAGAGTAGTTGGTACTTGGCATACATACATCCTTGTAGGAACGATATCTCACTCGCTCTTTATTACTTATTCGTGACACATGCACTTGCCTTAATAAAAATCTGCAATTGGCGGCTAGGGTTTCTTCCAAGGAGGAAGGTGATGCACCAGATTTAGTGCATGGGTGGTACATGGAAGCTAGAGTACACATGTAGCCCATTTTTGGTGATCCTAGATTCCAATTTGGGTGTTCTAGTGATAAGAATACAAAATATATTTTATTCCCTTAATACTTAATATGTTACACTTATTTGACTATCATATGAACTCATTATTCTTATATTTGATTTAGGAGACAATTAGAGTGGTTAAGTGCAAAAAGAAGTCAATTAAAGGATTTTGAATAATTTGAGCATTACTCCATATTTTGAGCATAACTCTCTCATCCGACCTTCGATTGAGATGATTAAAAATGTTTTAGAAAAAAAAAAGTTCTACAACTTTCATGTTTGGAGTTTTTAGATATAAGGACTACATCAAGAGCAAAAATAGGAAGAATGCCAAAGTTAGGATGAAGTGCAGAGGAGAAGTAATAAGGAGTAAAGCACCAGAGGCAGCAGAATGGGCACTCCGGCACCCGAATCACATAGAACAATAGAAGCAAGCAGCAAATTGGGTGCTCCGGCACCTATGACCATAGCTCCGGTGCCCGAATCACATAGAGTAGAAGCAAGCAGCAAATTGGGCACTCTGATGCCCGACTCCATTCCCCACTTTTTGAAAGCTGTGAAAATTACTATTTTACATATTTTTGACTCTGTATAAATAGTAGTTTTTGGGGGTTTTGTAGGGTTCTTTTTGCTAAGGTTTGGAGAGGAATTTTTGGCAGCTTTCGACAAAGAATCTTCTTCTTCTCTCTTTTCTATTTTATTTTCTTTGTGATTTCATGGCCCTGTGTGACTAAACTTTTATTCTTGGTTTAAAGAGATAGAAGCCTTAGAATCAATATACTATGAGATCTAATTTGATATAATTATTCAATTTATACTTTGAGTATTAAATGTTCTTCTTTATTCATGATTATGATTGTTGTACATAATTGCTAGGAGGCCTACTAGTTTATTATTCATTGCAATCTATTACTAGATTAGATATCAAATTCATAATTGTTTAATCCCTCTAATTTGTAAAGTAACTAGGGTTTAATAATTTATCGCGTTGCAGTTATTAAATCTTAGGAAGAATATTTGACTAAATTAAATGCAACCGCTTGTGTTGGTGTTAATTAGCTTCACCAATCTCTACAAATCATAATGCTGCTATTAGATTAAACCTTTGGCTCTGGTCTTGGGTTATTTAGTAGTTGGGGTTTATTAGAACACTGATTTTTAATTAACTATGTTGAAGGAGAGATATGAAAATTAATTCCAATGTTGAATATTTAAAATATGAATTGATTTCTAATTGCATCAATTATCAGTTATAAAATTCATATGGTAGATGTTGACTTGAACTAAGGTTTTCTTCTCTGATAGATTTCTTTTATAACACTTTCTTCATTACATTCAAAACCCCCTTTTCTTATTCACATTGCATAAAACTAAGTTAGATACTCCTCATGGGATTGACCCTTTATCACATCCTGCCTTCTGAAGCGCAACTTATTATTTTACACTGTATTTCACCTCGAATTGCCCACTTTTAGGGTGGGGTGCTCGAGTTTCATTTTGGAACTCAACTATTTTCTTCAAAACAAGAATAGAGTTTCCTCTAGTTTATTAGGGTTTAACCTGTACAATTATTTATCAAAATAATAAAGCAACAATATAAATTCTAAACATATACACCCACTCACCCACGGCCTAAGATCTAGGTAGAATCATGATAGCAATCTACATCCTAAAATATATTAACAAACTAATAATTAAATCATTTATACATTTCATTACTAAAATATATTAATTTAGTTTCTTTAATATCAAATACACCTTAATTAAAATTTAGTAATTACAATTGTACATCAATTGAAATCGTTAAATACAATGATACACATACAATGGGATTCTAATCCCAACATTCAGTCACACCACAAGAATATGTCTTCTCGTCCTACTTACTAGTCCCAATCCACAATGGGGATTCTTCACTTGGCCTGCTCGCTAAAAATATAAATAAGAAAGCGTGAGTCCAAGCAAACTCAATAAGTAGGCATATAATACAAAATAATCATGAATAATCCATATATAACATATTCAAATCCAAAACATGTCTAATCCATGCTTGACATTACCATGTATCCAACATTCCATTTACATCATATGCAATCGTATTATTCACTATCATATCATATGCAACATTCACTTCTAACCACATTAGGGAATATTTTATCCCCAACAAATCATGCATATTCCATTATAAACCAAGCAACAATTAATTCAACCCAAGGGATATCTACTATCCCTAACCAAACCAGATATCATTATTCTCAATCAAATATGGGACACCTACTGTCCCCAAATCAAAACACACAAGCCCGGATACAATCAAATGGGATTTTCATCCCCAATCATATAATATAGCAAATCAAAGGAGGGGCACCTACTTGCCTTAAGTTCTTAGCTCCCAACCATTCCTCCAACTCTAGGCCTTTTTATCATTCTCAGATCATTCTATATAAGGTAATAATCCTACTCATTTACAACCATAACTCAAACTGATTTATTATGACTCATATCTACTTTCCAAATGCATAATTTCATTCTTATCAATATACCATAAAAATTAATGTACTCAATATACTTTACTATTTATAACATGTCATTTAAAGTTAAGTCATCAAATCGCCTAATTTGTCACTAAAACACTTTATAGTCAAAATATTTTCTAACCTAATTTGGGTCTTTGTCCAAAAATTAGATTTTTTAATCCCAAACAACTCTCAAAACATTATAAATCATATATTAAACCTTTCTCCCATGATAATTTTATAAAATTCATGAATTTTCCCAATTTTTACTATTCATAAAAACCCTATCTTGGCAAAATCATCAATTTTTATGCCCAAATTAGTTCTAACATATCATTAAGCATAGTTAAATTATTTTCTCCATGATTTATACAACATACATCATGAAATTTCTCCCAAAATCACTATTCACAGAATTTATAAAATCCTAGCTAAGCAAAACCAGAAATTCAGATGAAAAAAATCATCTTACTAGAGATTCCAAGCATTACTTCCATCCATGAATAAGAATCCAAGCCTAATACTCCCATTAGCTTACTTCAAATGCAAGAATTTGAATCTTCTTTCATTTCCACCGTTCAAATGCCAAAAACTCATTTCCCTTAGCATGCTTGGATGATAATTTCTGAAAATCCACTTGTTTCTAAGTCCAAATGACAAGAAATTGAATCGAATAAGGCTAGGGCATGAAGTTTGGGACATGGGAGAAGAAACGGGATGGATACAAATGAAAATGGAATGGGTAAAGTCTTTAAAAAGTCAGATTTTCTGGTGCTTCAACATGCCAGCGAACCCTTGTCGTGGCAATGATGGTTCAAATTTAATACCTCGCAAGTGCACGGTCGATGTGTAGTCTAGTGTGCTTATGCAAGGGTCGATCCCATAGGGAATGGCAAAATTAACTTGTTTAGTTGTAATTATTAGCTA
>JAYJMB010000007.1:894359-934355 GCA_036873735.1 Pouteria campechiana
GTGACGTTTTAAATGCTTCCACATCTCATTTGTGAATACAGTGATTTTGCCAAGGCTCCTGGAACAAATTGTTTGGAGCCATCTCCTACTTCTGTATTGGATGCTTTCCAGGGCAATCCAACAATGCTACATCGACTAGTATCTGAGGGGGATCTTGATGGTGTTAGGTGAGCCATTGCATTCTTTCTTGTCTAGGAACTTAACAGGAAACCTACAATTCCAAATTTAACTCACTTCCTTGTCTGCGTTTCATTTTTTTTTTTTTTTTTCACTTGTACAGAAATCTTCTTTCCAAGGTTGCATCAGAAAAAAGCAGCTTAGTCGGTTTGCTTTTAGAAGCACAAAATGCTGATGGACAAACTGCCCTGCATCTGGCTTGCAGGCGTGGCTGGGCAGAACTTGTTGAAGCAATTTTGGAGCATGAAGAGGCTGATGTGGATGTCCTCGATAAAGATGGAGACCCTCCAATTGTATTTGCTTTAGCTGCTGGATCCCCTGAATGTGTCCATGCTCTGATAAGGAGAAATGCTAATGTCAGTTCTAGACTGAGAGATGGTTTCGGACCATCTGTTGCTCATGTTTGTGCTTTTCATGGCCAGCCAGATTGCATGCGTGTAAGCTTCTATACATGGACTCCTTGGCAGCTTGCTTTTTTAAGAACTTTGATGATGATATGTACTAGTTTTGGGAGTTGTGTTTCTCACTAAGGGCTGATCGGTAGATTGGAATTCAATTAAATGGAAAATTCCATTTCTGTAAGCTTGATTTGACACATAATTTCCACAACAATCATACTTTTTCCATCATTACCTATATTTTTAATGATTACCGACTATTTATTATTCACTTGATGGTTGATATCATCCCTTATATTGTTGACAGTAATCTTCTTTTCATTCGATTCTATTTCAAACAAATTCACTTTATCGATCAGGCCATAAGGGTATCCTTTACAAGTCAGATTTTTCAACGCATCTATGGATATTTAAAATAGTTAAGAATGTTCTATATTAGTAATTTATTTGGGCTCTAGTTGGATATGAGTTTTTGACCCTTTTCCACCCCTTTTTATATGACTTGACGTTTTAGCTATCTAGCAACCCTACTCTTTCCTATTATTACCTGTATTTACAATTATCATTTCCTATCTTTTCATACAAAAGCCCACTTATTTTGTCTTATTTTCTTTTTAATTATCACCCCCTATCACATCACATCACATTATTCCCTCACTTTCCTTAAGTTTTCTGTATCTTTTTTTTCTCACCTCTTTTCCCCTTTCCCAAACAGATTGAGTCAATCTAATGTAAAACTATTTTACAAGTGATTTGTTAAGAAAGAAAAGGTAAACAGACATATAAGTATCCTAAAGATGCAGGAGATCTATACTGAAACACTCGAACTCATGTTTTCTTCCCTTAAACCAACAGGAGTTGCTGTTAGCTGGGGCTGACGCCAATGCAGTGGATGATGAAGGTGAATCTGTGCTACATAGAGCCATTGCAAAAAAGTATACTGACTGTGCTATTGTCATATTGGAAAATGGAGGATGCAGATCCATGGGGATTCTGAACTCAAAAAATTTAACGTAAGAACCTACTATTTCTTGATTTTATAGAGTTGGTTATTTCATGCGAGCACTAAATGTGGGCGTTGCTACTATCTCCATTCAATTTATTGCTATCTGTTTCTTGATATATGATCCTTTTGGCGACACTCTTAATCACCTCATCTCTTTTTATAGAACAGCATGTGATGTGCTGGTTCTACTGCACTCTCTCTCTCTCTCTTTCTTTCTCAGTTTGCTTCATCTTTTGCTAGCAGTGAATCAGTAATTACTTCTCTTCCTGCAGACCTTTGCATATGTGCATATCGACATGGAATGTGGCTGTTGTGAGAAGGTGGATAGAGGTTGCATCTCAGGAAGAGATTGATGAAGCCATTGAAATTCTAAGTCCAGTTGGAACAGCTTTGTGTATGGCAGCTGCCCTGAAGAAGGACCATGAAACTGGTACACTTAACTGTCAGATAATATGCTTGTACATTTGGCACTCAAGCTATTTGTTGGCTGTCTGCACTGGGATATTCTTGTTTAACACTTCTTTATGCTAAGGATCAAGATCCCTCGGTAACTGTTTAAAGAGGTGGACAGAGGAGGAAAGGGGAGTAAAAAGTGCAGTGAGGGAAAATGATGTTAGCAGGAAAGTAGATGACGCCATACAGTGAATAAAAACAAAATAAATAAACTTTTTTGTGAGAAAGATAGAGTCTATGATGAAAAATATATATAATGATATGGAAAAAGTAGGCCTTTAAGTCTAAGTAGAGGTACTTAAATGTTACATCAAATGGTATGAAAAGGAGAGGAGATCATTTCTTTCTTTTGGCAACTAAACACACTTGTAATGATTATACATGGCCCATTACAAGGCTTTCATTTTCGTTATTTTAGCCTTGTGACTAGAAGTACACCAATTTCTTCCCTTTTAGATAGCCCAAACGATTGCCAAACTTGATTTTCCAGATTGTATATTTTTCCTTCTGCCAAAATTTATAATGAACTAAATCTAGTAAGTTAATCTGTTCAGTTCTAAAATAAGTTATACGCACCAAACATCTGTCATGAAATTATAATCCCACTGCGACAATCCCCCATTTCCTAGCTAACTAATTAAGGTCGGCTATATGAAACCTATTTCACCATTTTTCCGTATCATCCTTAGCCGAATTGCTGGTTTTTCAACTTTCCTTATTATTCATTTATGCCCTCTTCTGGCCAATGCTTGCCATGTAGAGTA
The DNA here is from genome assembly GCA_036873735.1 of Pouteria campechiana. Taxonomy (NCBI): domain Eukaryota; kingdom Viridiplantae; phylum Streptophyta; class Magnoliopsida; order Ericales; family Sapotaceae; genus Pouteria; species Pouteria campechiana. The sequence continues at coordinate 897,158 of JAYJMB010000007.1, forward strand.
TTAGCGATTTATTGCCATTATGCATCATTTTTCCAAAGTGTGAAGTGTCAGTATAACCATTATGACTATAAAGGGTCCATTTGGAACCATTATGCATCATTTTTCTTGTGTCGATATAACCATTATGACCATAAAGGGTCGGTCCATTTGGAACCTTATTGAGTTGAGTTGTTTCATTTTCTGCTTGTTTAATGTTTAATCAGGAAAATGTTTCCAGACTAATTCTAATTCTGGGTTTGCCTTGTGATTATTGAAGGAAATATCACTAAAGAGATGTATTCAATTGATATATTGCATTGCCTAATAATATTGTTAAGCGAGATTAAAAAGTTGGAAAAACGTCAGAATTATTTTGCAAGAACTTGGTTAATGTTAAGAAATGCATAAAAACATTTTAAACATGAATTAGACGATATGGAGGTCCAAGTCATACAGGCCTGATTTGTGTTGATTCTTTTTTTTATAAACTCATTGGGTACTCCATGATTCTTTCCAGGGTTGGGTCCAAGTTTGGGTATGCTCCCTGAAAATTGCGCCCATGTTAGGACATGTTGGTGAAACATGCTGAAACGTGAAATGCTTGTCCCTGTATTTTATTTTACTGTATTTTTTTTCCTTTTTGGATTATTGCTTCTCTTAGACATGATATTAAGGAAAATATCCCAATACCATGACCTTGTTCAACTTCCGCTCTGTTTGTAGATATCCCTATACTTATGACCGATCTTGTTTGACTTCCACTCTATTTGTGCTATTTGAGCAGAAGGCAGAGAATTGGTAAGATTACTGCTTGCTGCTGGAGCAGATCCTACTGCTCAAGAAACACAACATGGACGTACAGCTTTGCATACCGCAGCTATGGCTAATGACATTGAACTCGTGAAGGTAAACATGATGACTTCATAAAAGCCAAGAACTAAGATCTACACTGATGTCACAGTTGATCTCTGTAAATGATTCTGGATTTGTGGCAACACCAGCTGTTACATTAAATCGTGATTTCTTTGAATGATTCAATGCATCTGGATCTGGTGATAACCTTTTCAATTTCCCTGATTAGATTATCCTTGATGCCGGAGTTGATGTAAACATCAGAAACATACACAACACAGTACCACTTCATGTCGCTTTGGCCAGAGGAGCAAAATTGTGTGTTGGGTTACTTCTATCTTCTGGTGCAAACTGTAATTTGCAGGTAGGTTTAATCCTCTACATATGTAAAGCTAATTTCTCTATTCATTGTGAAGTATTAACAGATCCAGATATACAAAATCACTGGTCAAACTCATGAAATTAAAACAAATTATTGCAGATGACATCGACCATGTGAGTTTGGGCTAGTTGCTATTCTGCTCTCACAGTTCCATTTACTTGCTGTTAATAGGGATATTTAAGGGTTCATTATTCCATCATTAATGTTTCATTGACCAAAATATGACCTTCAGTTTTGGTCTGACTAAGTCCACATCAGAAAGGTTGTATAAATCACAGTTATTTTTCAACTGGTGCTGCACTAATGGATCTTGTTCATAACGTACTTTGTATGGATAGGTGTATTAGTTTGGTGTATCACATTATCTGGTTGAATGTTTCCAGATGGATGAGCCATATCTTAAATTGTATCATTTTCCTTCTCAAGTTGATTTATAGCCTTCAGTGAGGGTTGTATGTTTTATCGCTGTGGTCTTATCAGTGTAGTTAAAGTTGTGCCATGCATGTGCCCAAGTGTTTTAATCAAGTTGGACCTCTCCCAGATCATTGGTAAAACCACATACATTGGATATGTTCCTAGAGTCATGGTGCGCCTTCCATAAACGTGTTTTTATTGTGACGTGCCCTGCGGGTATATTGTACATATCTGTTTTGCTACCTAATAAGGGCTTAATTTGCTTTTGGGATCAAATCTGGGGATATCCTTATGATGAAATGTACAACTTTCTTTTATTTTTGTTTTTGGTTTCTTTCATCCAATGGCATGTTAGACCATTAATGTTACCATGTAAGCTTTTTGCAAAGCAGTTTGAGCTCTCACTAGCACCTTGCGTGAGGTGAACGCTACATGGTAATTGGAAAATTGCGTTACATGATGTGGGGATTTAAAAATATTTATGTAAGTTGTGGAAGTCTTGCACTGATGGTTTTGAATTGCTGAACTTGAGGTATTCAGGAATGTTTAGTGATTTCAATTTGAAATATAGGGAAATTTGAAAAATATGGAGATTGTAATTGTAGAATTCTGTGAAAATTCAGATGGAATGTACAATTATTAAACATTTTGTGAGAAATATGTTTACAAGTTTTAAACTGGTTTGAAGCACTGATAGAGCCAATTCAACTTAAAGTTTGGTTTTCAAAACTTATGAATACAATCAGATAAGTTTTCAAATTTATAACCATTAACTTCTTTATTATCTTTTACAGATTCTTGAAACAACAAAATATGGTATCTACAAAGTATTTACATTTTTGCTTTATTAACCATTGGGTTAATCGATGCCCATTGAAAAGATGCATCCATTACACAATGCTCTCGCCTATGTGGGCTTTATGAGATGTATGTAGCTTTAAATTCATTCTCTGAAAAGGGTATTTCTGTAACAAGAACCCAAACCTATGGGTGGAGCCTTACTGTCACCTAGATTAATGGATATCCATTGGTCGTTAAGAAAAATAAAAAAATATTAAAGGAACAAATGTCCCGTTCTAACAAAATAATGTCTGTAGATAAAGTCTGGAATTTCTAAAAAGCTAAATTGTGAAATACCTATCTATGTCAATGTTACTTATTTCACACTTGAACATATTTTTTTCCATCGTAGAACCCATCTTTTCCACAAAAAGTGACCTTTTCTGTTTTTATCCACTGGTTTCACCGATGTCATTTTCACCCATGATGACATCATTTGCTCCCATTACCTAGATAATTTATTTAACATATATCCAAAGTTCCAAACAGTACCTAAAATATTAGTTTTGTAACTGCAGGATTTATTCTGAGATCGACCACATGTAAACTAACTTTTAACATTCATCAATCTGATTGTCAGAAACTAATTGAAATATTATCATTAATGCATTGGTAATACTTAGAATCAAAACAATCAATGAAGCAATGGCTAAGATTGGTGCAAAATATATTTTGAATTCTTGCATGATTCTAAAAAAGAACAGGTCAATTCTGCAGTTTGAACTGTTCAATAGATGTAATATGTTTTCAAGTATTTGGTTGTGGATGGTGAGGGTTTTGTATTTTCAATTATTTGGTTGTGGGTGGTGAAGGTTTTGTACTTTGCCCTATTATAGCTTCCTACTGTTTCCTTTGGCCTTTTCAAACACCCTTTACGTGAGAAGAGAAATGAGTGAATGTACTCGATGGCAAGGGTGATCGATGGATATGAAGGGTATTGGCGTGGATGGGAAACAGTAAAAAAAAGGGAAGAATTCATTTTGATGTTTTGTGTTGTTCTTAATTCTTAAGCTTTGTATGGGATGTATAAATCTTGCATTGACCTCATTTTGTACAACCCATATATAACAGTGGTGAAAATTGCTGCCCATTTTTAAGAACTAAAGAGCACAGATGTTTCCCAAGATTTAAGTTTGGGGGCATCTGGTTTTCATATTTACTAACCATCCAGTTGAAGAAATATGAGGAGCAACAACAGTTCTGATGTTACCAGGATTGAACTGTTTACTTAATCAGCAGGAGTAAGTATTTTAAAAGAGTTATTGTAAGATTTTATAATGCTATGGTGTTGACACAAATTATGTCTCCTTGGTAACAGATACTTTTTTATCAGCTTGCAAATTCCATGGAGAAACTAGCTCTTGGGTGACAATGGAACCATTAAACAAGAAATAGATAAACATGTGGAAAGTGGAAAATCTCTGGAAATTACTTTTCTGTGGCTTCTTAATACCTTTTGGTGGCATCTCATGAGTAGCCCTTTTTTCCTTTCCAATTACATGACAAATTGGAAGGTTCTCAAAGAAACTTTTAGTAATCGTAGCTTTAACATTTGAGTTTTTTGCTGAAAATTCAGCGTCTGTTTAAGATTTTTGTTTCTTGATTTCTTTTCTGCTTTTGTTTGGGCCTCATAGCTGGCTCCAATTAGTTGGGATAATGCATAGCATAGGTCCATCTCCTTATGACCCTTTTGTTTTTATGAAGAACAGTGCTCTCAATGTGCGAGATAACCTAGCATGGTACTGTTGTGAATGTTTTATTACACTTTTAAATGAGTGTTATTGTTTCCTTTTACATTTTCTGTAATTGATTAGAAATGCTGTTTGATATCCAAGTAGAATCCCAAAGATGTTAGATTATAATTACTTGCTTGGGATTTCATGTCAGGTTGGTTATGATGCACATGTTCTAAATTATTGAACTTTGTCGTGACACGATTATTCTAATATGTATAGTTTCTTTGAGGAGAGATATCGTGCATCCATGCCATCCACTATCAATGTGAAAGTGCAATTTTTTTTTTTGTTTACAACATTGTGTTCTCATATGATATGCACCATTTATTAGCAAGGGTTTCAAATGTTAGTTGTTTTTCTGTTGGATTTTCCTGATAACTGATTCACATTTTCTTCATTGCTGCATCTGTTTCTTGACAGATTATGTTTTATTTTGTATGTTCCTAGCTCCCTTAGTTCAAAATAGGTCCCTCTTCCTTCTACCTACCTATATACTGCTTTTGCTCATCATGCCAGGATGACGAAGGTGACAATGCATTCCATATAGCAGCTGATTCAGCGAAGATGATTCGTGAAAATCTTGAGTGGATTGTTGTCATGCTGCAGTATCCAGATGCTGCCATTGAAGTTAGAAACCATAAGTAAGAGCATACTCAGTTAAATGTAGAACACTTTCTGCAAGTCATATCAGTTATATTGCAACGTTCATGTCATTTCTTTCTATTATTAATTTTTCTAATTGTTAATTTGGAGTCTTAGAATAATAATAATGATAATAAAAGGCACATTACTGCTTGGTTAGTCTAGCGGTTGATACCAGTTTGTGGGAGTTAAAGGTCCTGGGCTTGAGTAAGCCTTGGGCCGTATCATATTTACCAAGAAAAAAAAAGAAGAATAATGGGAAGGTGATTCCTTGGGCCATATGATATTTATCAAGAAAAAAAGAACACGTATATATCTTTATGTGCATGCAGCATCTGTGTTTTCTTGTGTGTTTGCTTATGTACATATATATTTTGAATGAAACAAACATTATGGGATTTTTTGGAAGCCCTCCCATGGGAGCATTCTCTGAAGATCCGATGGGTGCGCTGCGTGTGTATACATATGTATATATCTGTTATGAATGGCAACATCTTTTGTTTTATTGACTGAGTTACAAGTATCCTTTATGGGAACCAGTGGCAAAACATTACGGGATTTTTTGGAAGCCCTTCCACGGGAGTGGATCTCTGAAGATCTGATGGAAGCACTAGCAATTAAGGGAATTCATCTGTCTCCTACCATGTAAGTAGAAACTGACTGCTTGGGATTCCATTGATCCCGATTTTTTTCAGTGTGCTAATGTCTAAAATACCGGTCATGATTTTAAGGATTCGACCACTTATTTGCAATATGAATATTTTGATGTGTGATTTTTAATTAGCTGACTGCAGTTATTGGGATAGGGTTTAAATGATGACATAATTTTATCGCAAAAATGTCCTGTAATGATATAGTTTTGGTTTTTGTTGTTACTTAGATATGAAGTAGGTGATTGGGTAAAATTCAAGAGAAGTGTGAAGACTCCAGCATATGGTTGGCAAGGTGCAAAGCATAAGAGTATAGGCTTCGTTCAGAGCATCCTCGACAAGGATAACCTTATTGTTTCTTTCTGCACTGGGGAGGTCCATGTTTTGACGAGTGAGGTTATGAAAGTTATCCCTTTAGACAGGGGACAGCATGTGCAACTTAAACCAGACATTAAGGAGCCAAGGTATATGCTGCACAAACACCAATTTTGGAATTAAGTAGATTTGACTATAAATGGCCTATGTTGTTCTCTAGAGAATGTTTTTATTTAACTTTTGAAGTCTCATTTTAGCAGTGCTTGGCTTAAATGCTGCTAGTTCTTTTCTAATTATCTTTCGAGAATTATGAATTTTTTTTAAAGAAAGAAGATCAAAAATTAACTAATAAAATTGATGGGGAATCATTTATCATTTAGTGAATAATAAAAGCATAAAAAGTAAGGACTCATGATGATTATGTCCTCCCTAAAATGGCATTAAATTCAGAAACTAATTGCAAACTATCTTCCTAGCTACTTTTTTAAACAAAAATTTCTAAAAGCCAAATAAAAACCTCAATTTTCCCTTTGGAAAACCACTACGTGCGTTGCTTTTCTGAATTAGTTGGATGTGTTTTCAGTTGTGGCCTGGTCTGTTTTCACCTGTTGGTGATGCAGATGGGGAAAAAATTCAAATGGATTTTCTTAGATAATGTTTTATAGAATTTAAGTATTTTAGGATAGGCCATAGTATGATTTTTTTTTTTTGTTGTTTGGGGGGGGGTGTTGCGGGCTTGTTAATTTTATTTGGGGCTACTCTTTGAGCCATTAAGTATTAAAATAGTCCAATAAATGTAGAAGGGGAAAGAGGAAAGCTCTTTTCAAGGGCAGGAATAGAAGAATTTAAGGATTAAAATAAAAGTAGAAGACAAAGTAAAGTTAGAAGAGACTTGAGAAGGAAAGTTGTATTCAATCAATCAATTGTTAATAGTTATAACATGCTACCTTATTTATAAAAAATAGATATGCAGATGCATTTGCATATAAATAAGAAACATAAATAAAATAATAAAAACCATAATTTAGACTATCCATCAAGTTCAACTATGTTTTGATCACATGACACTTACATCAAATTATTTAATTCGAGGTTTGATCTCAAATCCTGAGTTAAATAATTGAATATCCAAAAGTCCAAATAAAATAACCCTAAAATAAATAAACCTTATTCTGTACATCAGTTTTATTGTGTTCTTACCTATATATCATCGTGAGTTTACATGGAGATTTCCATTGTAACATTATTCATTTACCTTTGGAAAATTCATAATTTCCCACACCCTAAATCTTTTTTTTTTTTTTTTAAATTTCCAATTTTCAAAACCTAAAGTGTCTATCTTTCCTAGAAAAAAAAGTTCTATATTAGAATTCTACTCCAACATCAAATACAAAGAAGCTCATTGGAAAAGAAAGTATTAGATTTGAGATTTCATTTGGATTTGAATTAATGTATGGCATCTATTGGGAGTTCTATGTTTTCATCATATGGGCGCTTTCTTTAAGATTTTTATGTTCCTCCACAATCATCAAGTTATTTGGGTTGGGGTACTGTTCGCGGTTTTGTTGTAGGGGATAATTTTGCTAACTCTGAAAAGTGAAAATTTCGCTAATTTTGGAACAATTATCAATAATTTCGCCAAATTATTTAGCTAAAATACAAAAAAATAAAAAAATAAAGAAAAAATTCAGAATTTTTTAAGAAAACTTAAGAATAAATTATGTTAAATGTAATTACACATTTGAAATTAAAAAATCACTTTAAATGCCAATATATAATAAGTAATGGAAAACATACACATGTAATTTAAAACATACGCATGTAGTCCTTATTAATGAATGGTCTAAGTATTTATATATCAAACTAAGTAAATAAATATGATTACTTTTATCAATAAAGTAATTTTCAAATTTCTTTTACCATCTGTTTTCCTATTTTATACACATATAAATACATAAGTCAATGAGTAGCAAAATAAATAAATATATAAAAAGCTAGTTGAGTAAATTGCTAAAAATGATTTTTATTTATTTTTGTTAAAAATTATAAATATGAAATTTTAAAAACTTTTAGAGCAAGGGTTATTTGCAAATATACCCATTTTGTTTCATTGATATTGCAAATATACCCCATTTGTTTGAAAAATAGCAAATAACCCTATTTTGTTTCATCAATTCTGCAAATATACCCATGCCTATTTTTTTTTTTAAATTCCTAAAATGCCCTAAAAAACCCAGCATCCCTTCACTCAAAGCTGGGAACCATCTCCATTGCTACCACTAGGTCTGATTCGCTATTGATGACCACCCACCTGACCACTTTTCTCCTCCTTCTATGATGAGCTTCTTCTGTTACGTTGGGGAGGAATACTCACCTACAATGCCTGTTCCCTGTTCATCGCACCTTGGCCACATCCACTTCCTCACATCCGGTGAGGGCTCCTCCAAACCTCCCATTTTGCTATAGCATCAGGCATAGGAACCATTGGCCAGCGCTGCTGCCACCACCCCCTGCCTTCGCCAGAATCAAATGTTATCTGGAGGTGGAGGAAGTTGCCATCAGTGGCGTAAAGCTGCTAGTGAAGAATTGTGTTGTTCAACCACATCTGGCCGCTGCCGCTGTGCTGTTACAGAGATTTCATGGCTGTCAATTCTGTTAATGGGCAGTGGAGACCTTTGCCTTCTTTCCTTGCCGCTGTGCTGTTGTAGAGATTTCATGTTACCTGTTGCTAGTCTTTGAAATGCAGGAGAATGAGATTCGAGGTCAGCCTCTGCATTGGTGAATTTGGGGAGATAGAAGTAGATGTCGGGGTTGGGAGAGGAGCGAACCTGAGTGCTGGCAATGAAGTTGTGCTTGGCTTGGAGGGATTTAATCTAATTATCCATCTGAACAGCGTTGATAGTTGTTTGGATGATTGCTGGCGAGAACCATGAGAGGGCAACAATGGATGGATAGGGATTCTAGGCAAGGAAGAAGACCTCAAGGGAATCTTAGGAATTAATTAATTATTTTTTTAACATCCTGAAACAAAACCCTAATGGCATGGGTATATTTGCAATATTGATGAAATAAAGTGTGTTTATTTCCTATTTTTCAAACAAAAGAGGTATATTTGCAATATCAGTGAAACAAAGTGGGTTCATTTGCAAATAACCATTAAACAAAGAAATCATTACAAAAATTTTATTCTTTCAAAATATGAAAAATGCATAAAAAAATAAAAATATATAAACAGAAAACTCTATTTACGTTAAAATAGAGTTTTCCTTTGGAAAAAAAAACCTCTGATTTTACCAATGATAGATGTTGGTTGACTAATTTAGAGGCCAGGCAAATGGATTTTGAAGCTTCAAACTCCAAAAAAAAAACCTCCTAAAAATGGATTTTGATGGCTGAGGAAGATGATCCTGAACTACTATTGCTCTGCCATGTCTAGATCTGCAAGTTTCTCCCAAGATCTTGGCTTTTCTCTTTTGCAAATCATTTCAGATCTTGTTAGAAATGGGTTTCAAAAATTCAGGGATGGATTTCAAAAGGCAAAACTTGATTTTGAAGGACATTTGATGACCCAAAGTCGATCTACAGTTGCTGCTGCCTTAGACCTGCACTATTGTTATTGCAATGTATGTTTTCGAGAGGGAAATCAAAAGCGGAAGCCACATGGGTTTTGGATAGTCTGTTTGTGGTTTTGAGAAGGGAAAAATTGAAAAATTGGATTGGAAAAGCTTCTATCTATAAGTGTTGATGCGCTTCCATCTTTCGCTGATATTTTCTTCTTTGTTTTAGTGGTTTTCAAAATTTCAGTGATATATTCACCAACTCTTGAGATTTTGCTGATAAAGTTGAAAATTTCTCCCTGAATTCAAAAATATCTCCTAACCCACGAAAATTCATTGTTTCCTAGATGAGAACAATGTTATTACAATCATCCTTCATACTGTTGCACGAATGCTAAAATTCAGGGTTATTATTATGATGGTGATTTGGATCCCATGGTTTCAATCATTGGGTGGCCTATATGGAGTGTTATTTTGAGATTGATAATGCAAGAAGGTACATTTTGCAATTATGTAACTTGTGGGAAGTGCATATGACTTTTGGCAAATGCTTGAATCAAATTGCAATATCATGAACATCTTTCTGTTAGTAAATGGTTGGCATTGAAACCAATATTAAAACATTGAGTATTTCCACTTGCTTATGATGATACAGCATTTCAAGATCTTGACATGTTGAAATAAGGTGATATGATCATGTAAGAATATACAGAACATTTTAATTGGTTGATGCTTAGATGTCAGATGGTGAAATCTATCAAGGAACAGGTGAAGTGATATTGGTAAGTTGCAAGAAATGTGGTATTCGACTTGTCCTACTAGCTAACTACATAACTTGCTAAAAATAAGTGTCTGGGTAAAAGAAATTTAGGAATTTAATCACCAATGAAGTTGATCATGATCCATTTTTCAGAAGAATGACAAGTAAAATGAGCATTACCAGAAAAGAGCATTCTTTCAAAGTTAGACATAAAAAACTAAGGGCCTGTTTGCCATGGTCTGAAATTTTAACCTTTGGGAAAAGTGCTCTTAGTGGTAGAACTTTTGCAAAATGTATTATATGCAAGAAGTTATTTAGTGTGTGGCCCTGTCATTTGAGAAGTTCTTTGTGCCTTTGGCTGCAAAACACTGATAATTCTTTTGGCTATAAATTACAGAAAAAGGGGTGACTTGATAAGATTTAGCCTTCCTCACTCAGTTTACTTGAAAAGAACCCACTAGACTATTGCTTAGTTACTCGGTTGTCAATGATGATTCTTAAGTTTTCAGTGTCTTATGCTTTGGACCTCGATCCATGGTTACCTAACGGTCTTCTTTGAAAATGACAAATCAGTCATTTTAGTGCTATCAATCGCTAAGAAATATAGCACACATTAGTCACATGACTAAAGATCGAGACGGATGCCTAGAACAGTTCTCTAGTTAGATGTTTCAGTTCTGAAATGTGTGGCTTGCTGCTGTTTGAATTCATCTGGACACTCAAATCACAGGCTACATCATCCTTTGGATCTCTTGATGGATTTAGATGAGTGTCATTTGTGTGTGGCTCAAAGGGTTTCTGTCCACCTTCATTCTCAACATATATTTTCGTCCCATGACGTGTGTGAAAATGTTTTCTTGGGCCATCTCTTTGCATGACAGTAGCATGTCTTGCATGGCCACATAATTTTGATGCAGTATTAGGCAATTTTAGGCCATGTACTTTTTCATGATTGATTATTGCAGCAGTTGCCTCATTTTTGAACCATCTAATCATAATAGCTAGTACATAGTCGAACATGCAATCAAGTATGTTTGGGTCACCACCATTGCATGGTCACATGGTGTCATGACTGGTGCTTCATGTCCTGCAGGAGATCATGTTCAACTGTGCAAACATGGTCCATAATCAGATCACACATTAAATTATTCTTTAAAATGAATACTTCTTTGATTTTAAAATTTGAGGGTTTTCGGTCCTTTTCTTTCTAGTGCAGAAGCTTATTTTCTGTGGTGAGGGGAAAAGTACTAATTTTCAATTTCTCCCTGAATGTAGAAAATTTTTATGATTATCACTCCGCCAAATCACCAATATGAAGTTTGCCACCAATTGGGGTATCTGATATCTTCCCAAAATCGAGGGAATTTCCATGAAACTGCTATGGATTAGAAACAAGCATAACTACATAATCGTATCCACAATTATGACAACATATAAATTCCATTTTCTAAATTGGCAACATTTCAAACCAACCACAATATGGTATTATAAACATTAACCATCACTAAATACAATGCTTTTTATATTACAACCACAATGTCTCGTCTTTTTAAAATAGTGAAGTATACAAAATGCAACTCTTAACTCATGAATACACATATGAAACTACATCCAACACGTGCCACCAAGACTCAGTTAAGCATGTGAGCTCTCTACCATATGCTCTCTAGGCGTCTAACATGTCATCCCTAAGTCGCTCTCCAGCATTTCTGCTATCTAAAAACTGATAAAACAAACTCATGAGCTTGAGCAAGCTCGGTAAGTAGGTCAAACACGAGAAATTCATTTTATAAACCAACATTTCCAATTTCATATATTTCGATACATGCCATTCAAATTACATGTTAATTTCATTCATCAAAATGCCCAAATCATCATTTGCTGATGTCATACATGCATCCACATTCATTGCTAACACCCACTGTTGGCTTGTTGGCAATATGCTCATCCTAGCCTACTCAGGGCCATAAGGACCTGTTGCATATAGCTTAACCTCAAGTATCAACATTTTCAAGGTTCATCCCAGCCTTCCTATGGCCATCAAAGCCTGTTGCATATGGCTTACCCTTAAATCAAAATATGCATACCCACACACTCTTACATGTTTCATGCATCATGCTCGTATGCCATATCATCCTTTGAAATACAAGGAAATCACGCTATATCTCATAAAAGTGGGCAAAATCATATAAAATTCATGAATCAACTTCTATCATAAAGAAACAAGGCATAAAAGAAATTCTATATTCCAAAATCATGAAATTAGCATCCACTTACTCTGATCCATCAAAATACATCTATAAAATCAAACATAATAAGAAATCCATGGCCAACATTCATAAATTAAATGAGAAACAACAAAACTCCTACTTACCTTCCTCTAGACCTTTTTCTCCTCTTTTCTCAAGCTTTTCGTCCCTTCTTTGGCTTCTAAGCGTAGCTTGCTGTGAAACCCAACTTACCCCTTGAGATTCTTCCCCCTTTTGGCTCAAAACCGTCCCCCTGGATCTAGCTTCTCTCCTTGATTTTCTCCTCTTTTCTCTCATCTTTCCCTCTTGTTTTTTCTCTTCGTCCACCCTAGATACGAAGACTTGGGTTTAGAATGGCTATATGAGACTATTTATAAGGTTTCCCGCATGCTTTCGCTAGTTACACCATTCTGCAAAAGGTCAGTTGACTGACTTATGTGGCTCAGTTGACTGAGCTTCCAGAAACATTTCTGGTAGCTCGGTAGGATAGCTTGGTCAACTGAGGTATGGACTAAGGTTCCAGCTAGAGATACCTGCACTGTTTTCGGCATAACTTCCTCCACAACTCTGATTGAGATGATTCTTTTTGCGCCAGATTCTTGACTTCAAGATCTATCTAACAAAACAAGTTTCATATCAAACTTTAATTACCATGACATTTGGCATGCATTTGAATTCATGCCTATTGCTGATAACTAATTGGGCAGCTTGATGCACTCTTGGTTTTTTGATCCTAGCTCTTTGCAGAGAACTCGGATTGACATGCTGTTTGTACCATTAGGTTCTACATTTCAAGACCTTTTCATTGATATACTATATGCCTCCTAAACCAAACTACTAAGATTGTGGCAAGCATTCAAAGGCAGGTCATGTTTGCTTCCAATTTTCTGCTATATGAAGTCTCCTTCATAAGATGCTCCCAACTCCATTTGTTAACTTCTCTACTTGATTTCCACTCAAGACCATTCAAGCAAGTGTATTTTACTCCCATCAACGTGTTTCAAGCATTACTTAAGAGCTTCCAATTCTTATTTTCACCTATGTGATTCTTTACTTTCATTCACCTTTCCTCCACAACTAGCCTTTACACAAGGCCACCATGCAATTCACTCCCTATAACCATCACAAATATGTTTCTAATTTCACAAATATATTTCAAATCCATTATAAGTTGCATTCATGCATTCATTAAACATAAAATAGGCGTATTGCCCATTTTTAATTTTTCAGTTGATTTTTCACTTCTATTTTCACATATTTTCACTTCAACTTTTATGGGTATGCAAAGTATCAACTAATCATCCAAACAAGTCTCATTCACTTCATCAAGCATGGCTATTGAGTTAAATACCATTCTTGAATTATACTGTAAGACTTGACCCTGTTACTTCTTTAGGCCAATCACCCTCATTCGAGTAACATCATGGCTTAACAAATCACTGAATTATATTTAGTGCTTGAAACTCAATTATAATCCTACAACATGCCATCCATGCATTTTATCACATAACTGTCACACCAAACTATGTCAAGTGCAGCTAGAATTAATCTTATATCATCAATGGATTACATAGGATTATGTCAATCACCTTAGTTATAATCAACTCATCAAATTCATAAATGTCATTCAATAAGTACATTCAAAATTAACTCTTTACATGCTAATACAACTTAGGATTTTGGGATATTACAATGATAAAGAGAATGCTGTCCACTCTCTTCAGTGAAACAGGCTATAAGTAAGATTAGTGCTTTAGGTAACTATATAGTGTGCTTTCAGCACTGCTAAATGCATGGCCAAACAGGCTCCGAAATTTTGTGAGAGACCCTTCTGTTAATGACACATGTTGCTTTATCTTTCTCAAACAAACAAAGAAAAATATTCTACTGTTGAGGAAAGACTTATCTATGTCTATGTAGCATCAATGAAGCAATTGACCAAAAGAGAAAACTAAAAAGCCTAACTAACAAGAAAGTAACTTATAAAACTAAAGAGCCTAACTAACAAGAAAGTAACTTATCCGAAGCACAACAAATATTATGAGCTGTAATTAGAGAATATCACTAGGACTTGGAAATTGAGCATGGTTCTTGAAATTAAAGGGTCCTGGAGGAATCTACTAGAGAACGCATGCACAGTCCAGTGCATTTAGATTACCACCTTTGCCATCAATGCTGTATGAGCCTTTGCTTAGCTCTTCTTTAGTCAATGCAATACAAATGTTGGAAGATACTGTTGATGCTTGCATCACCAAATTAGCAATGGGTAATCTGGCTTTATAAAATAATCAGGTAAATATTTTATAAAGAGAATCGTTGATTGATCCCAAATTTAGATAAATAAATTATACGACATTGAGGAAACCAGCTATTGATCCCCAAGGTGGTATGATTTAGCCTTATCATTGATCTTGTCACTTTTATTAGATTTGATCTCAGCAATGAATGGAATTTGAATGATTGGGTTTTGAGACATGACATGTTAGCTTTCTGGTTCTATCATTTTCTGAACTGTTTCCCCTATCTGAACTGTTTGAGATTGGTTCAAGCTGTGGGTCTCTGCTTGTCTGTTTCCTAGTTTGCTTGTTGCCTCTCTTATCAGGTATGGGTGGCGTGGTCAATCTCGGGACAGCATTGGAACTGTACTATGTGTTGATGATGATGGAATTCTCCGAGTTGGTTTCCCTGGAGCTTCCAGGGGATGGAAAGCTGATCCCGCAGAAATGGAAAGAGTTGAAGAGTTTAAGGTTGGTGACTGGGTTCGGATTCGCCCCTCTCTGACAACTGCAAAACATGGCTTGGGATCTGTTACTCCTGGAAGCATAGGGATTGTATATTGCATCAGACCAGATAATAGCTTGTTGTTGGAACTTAGCTACTTACCTGGCCAATGGCACTGTGAACCAGAGGAGGTTGAACCTGTAGAGCCATTCAGGGTAAGTAAAGAGATTATGCCACTCCTTTTTTCACTTGTTTTTGTATACCTTTTGATTTTGCGGTGTTTTCCCAAAATTTTCAGATAGGTGATCAAGTTTGTGTAAAGCGATCTGTTGCAGAGCCCAGATATGCATGGGGTGGTGAGACACATCACAGTGTAGGGACAATAACTGAGATAGAAAGTGATGGCCTCCTCATACTTGAAATTCCCAATAGGCCAATTTCTTGGCAAGCTGATCCTTCTGACATGGAGAAGGTGGAGAATTTTAAGGTACTGCCTCTGTCAATTCCCATTGTTCTATTCAATGTAAAAAAAATATTTCATCATTTTGTAGTCAGAGATTGGAACCATAAGTCCTTTTACTCATCAATCTATTCTTTGTCAGCAGGTTGGAGATTGGGTCAGAGTAAAAACATCTGTTTCCTCTCCAAAATATGGATGGGAGGATGTTACACGTCAGAGCATTGGACTAATCCATAGCCTGGAGGAGGATGGCGATATGGGTGTTGCTTTTTGTTTCAGGAGCAAGCCTTTCTGTTGTTCCGTGACTGATATGGAGAAGGTGCCCCCTTTTGACATGGGGCAAGAGATTCATATCATGCCTTCTATTACTCAGCCACGTCTTGGATGGTCAAATGAAACTCCAGCGACTACTGGGAAGATATCCAGGATTGACATGGATGGTACTCTGAATGTGAGTTATGTTGGATATTGTGGTTTTCATAGAACCATTTCCTGCTTTTATTCGAGACATCAGAAGTATTTAGGATGCATTCAAGTCTTGGGAAATACGATAACATCATGTATTCTCTGATTGTTTGCTTTGCTGTTGACCAGAAATTCCATAACCACTGAAGCATATTTTCCTATTACCTTATAATTTGATTCATCAAAAGAGAGATCCTACTTTTCATTTTGGCTTTGTCCAAATATTTAAATTTTTTAGCTTTTGGTTGTGCAGGTAAAGGTGGCTGGAAGAAGCAGCTTGTGGAGGGTTGCACCTGGGGATGCTGAATGCCTTCCGGGCTTTGAAGTTGGTGACTGGGTCCGTTTGAAGCCAAGTCTTGGCACTAGACCTAGTTATGATTGGAATGGCATTGGCAAAGAAAGCCTAGCTGTGGTGCACAGTGTTCAGGATAGTGGTTATTTGGAGCTAGCTGGGTGTTTCAGGAAAGGGAGGTGGATGACACATTACACAGATGTTGAAAAGGTACTTTGTCTGAAGGTTGGGCAACATGTTCGGTTTCGTGCTGGAATTGCTGAGCCACGATGGGGTTGGAGGAATGCAAAACCAGAATCCCAAGGCATTATTGTTGGTGTGCATGCGGATGGAGAAGTGAGGGTATCATTTTTTGGTGTGGCAGGCCTTTGGAAAGGGGATCCAGCCGATCTGGATAAGGAAGATATGTTTGAGGTGGGAGAATGGGTGAGACTTGTGGACAATTCAAATGGGTGGAGGTCACTGAAGCCTGGGAACGTTGGCATAGTGCAAGGAATAGGGTATGCAGAAGGCGATGTATGGGATGGGAATGTGATTGTTGGATTCTGTGGGGAGCAGGAGAAGTGGGTGGGCCCAGCTTCACAGTTAGAGAAAGTGGATGGTTTAACAGTGGGGATGCGGGTGAGGGTGAGGCCCTTTGTGAAACAACCACGATTTGGGTGGTCTGGTCACAGCCATGCAAGTATTGGAGCCATATCTGCAATAGATGCGGATGGAAAGCTGAGGATTTATACACCAGCAGGGTCGAAGGCATGGATGCTGGATCCTGCTGAGGTTGAGAAGGTGGAGGAAGAGGAAATTCATATAGGGGACTGGGTAAGGGTGAAGCCATCTATTTCAACTCCAACACACCAGTGGGGGGAAGTCACCCATTCAAGCATTGGTGTGGTGCATAGGATTGAGGATGGGGATCTGCTTGTTGCTTTCTGTTTTCTAGAGAGACTATGGGTGTGCAAGGTGTGGGAGATGGAACGTGTGAGACCATTTAGGGTGGGGGACAAGGTGAGGATAAAAGGAGGATTGGTGATGCCAAGATGGGGATGGGGAATGGAGACATATGCTAGCAGAGGTGAGGTGGTGGGAGTGGATGGTAATGGCAAGCTTAGAATCAGGTTCAAGTGGAGGGAGGGGAGGCCGTGGATTGGTGATCCTGCTGATATTGTCCTTGGTGATGACAGCGAGGACCCACCCTTGTAGTCACAACCAATGGATACTTCACTGTAATGGTATGTTGTTCTGCAGCTACCTTTCATGATCATTTCATTCCTTCGGCTTCAGCTTGACCGGCAGAGCTGCTGCGATGCCTGATTGTCTCTCTGTTAGTCGCATGCAATAAACAGAGCTACTGCTGTGGGTTTCCAGTTGGGCATTGCTCTTCAAAGAAACAGCCGAGTGAGACGGCTGAGGTAAGGATGGCAGGCACCTTTTGTTGCCATCAAATCAAGAAATGGCTAGAGGTTATACATCTGACCACACTGTAGGTTGGGTGGCAGGCTACTTGTATTCATACTTCATGTATGTAGGGTTGAAGGGCTTTTTTTTATTTTTCTTTTATTTTTTTTAATCGTTCATGGTTGTGTTATTTATGATTATGTACAAATGAACATGCCCTCTCATGTGAGCTATGGTTACTCTGGAGCATTTGGTACTGTGCCTCTCTTGTATTTTTATTTTTAATGTTTTTCGGAGTATAGAAAGAGCACATAAAAAGTAAAAGCGCACCAAAAACTCAATTAAACTATTAGATGAAAAATTTGAAGTAATCTTTTATTCATAATAATTTTCTCGTGACGTCCGGTCTTTTTGAACTAAAGCTTTTTCGCCTGACTCCACTAGGAATTGTGCACTCTCGGTAGGGTATAATCTGGGAATGGGATTAGCGATGCGGACTCCAGTCAGTTTTAAGCAATGAAGATGATGAATAAGAGCGGCTGAGTAAAATTTCCATGGTAAATTGTATTCTTGAGGACATTGTTGGTAAAAAGACAGCACGTTATAGCCATTTGGATTTTACATTCGATACAAAAGATACTGGACTACTGCCGTGGGGCCAAGTTCCATAGGTTGCAGCTCTTGGAAATTCCCTGCTCCTGCCAAGGACATCCAATCCAGCAATGGATGTGCGATGTTCATTTCATCTAATAGCTACGCGTTCGAGCTTTAAAGTAAGATAAAGGAGCTCAAAGTGGTTATCAATGCTTTTGACTCAATAGATAGGAGCCTCTTTTTCTTTTCTTCTTCTCATGTGTCCAGGCTTGTGAGCCTAACATTTGTAATAGGTCAAGTTGGAAGGCAGGCACACTTATTATTTTATATAGAGTTTTATATATATTTTGGCTTCGGTATGCCCTTCTACACTAATATTGTGGAACTCCTTTTACTTGCATGCTTTTGAGTGTTTACGAACGATCCTACAATACCTTTTACAATCTCTTGATGGTTCCCTCACTTCCGCTTTGCGGAACAATATTAATTGGCTTCGGCTTTTCCACACACCCTAGCGCTTCCCACTGTACCGCAACTTGGTCATTTTAGCAGATCTGCTAAATAGTTGATTTTCTGAGTAGTTGGGTGGCTTTTGCCTAATCTTGAATATGAAAATTCCATAATAATTTTGTTCCCACGCTTCCTCTGTGGCATCAATTTAGCGCTTCTGCGGTGAAGCAAACCAAATGGTTCAAAAATAAAATGGGTTTAGTCTTTGCTTCCCAAACTTTGCACTTCTGGCTCTCCTACTTTTAGCGACATGTTCTTGCAATGGGCCCACAACACCTTCCCATTAAATGTGGGTTCTCTTGGGTTTCACCCCCTTTTCAAATATCAAAATAGATCATTTCATGATTACCTTGTTAAGATGAATGTGATTGACCAACTAAGTTTTGATAATGAGCAAATACATAAGTGAAATATTAGTACCTTCCCAAGTATTGTAGAAGTAAATATTTAAAATAAGTTAATTAAGCTAGGGAAGTAACTTCAACGTGATGGACAACATTTTTTATTTAATAATAAGTTGTAATCCACCACAAGTTCATTTTCAGAGGAAGAAAATCAAGAGAATGCTCTAAGAATAGCAAATCTGAACTTAAGAAAAGATTTCAAAGGGAGTAAAGTACTTTCGAAATCAAGAAAGTCAGTTTCAGAAGATGTATCAACGTTTAGAGGATCTGAAATTCACGTTTAGAAGCTTCAGAAGTACTTTAGAGGAAGTTGTCCATGCTTCAAAGGTCGAAAGGATAATACTGAACTTAGTTCAGAAGCAAGGAAGCCCTTCAGAGGTACTTCAGATGATGGAATTAATCTTCAGAGGATTTCAGACTTACGAGAATACTTTTGAAGTCAAGTGAAGACAAGTTTGGAGCATAAAGAAGCTTAGAAGGTCTGAAATACAAGTCTGAACAACTTTAGAGGAAGTTCAAAGGAAGATTATTATGCTTTAGAGTTCAGATAGAATGATTTGAACTTAGTTTAAAAACTAAGTAGTTCTTTAGAGGTGCTTTAGAGGAAAGACCATAAGCTTCAGATGCCAAAAACTAGCCATTAGAGTTGTTAATGCACAGGTAGAAACTTTAGAACCTTTGAGACCATCTTTATAGGATCTGAAATGTGTAGCTGTAATGAACTTCAAAGTAGCTAAGCTTCAGAACATCTGAAAGGGAGTTTCAAAAGTTTTGGAGTTAAATATAGTAATGGTAATTGACAACGCCTAACCTTGAAAGGCACTGAAGTCTTACTTCAGATGGTTTGAAATAACGCAATGAGGAAATTTACATGATGTGTTAGAAATGCAACCCAGAACGGTCAAGAAATTGCTAGAAAAAGCAATCAACAGCTAAGTACCTCTCTAACAATATAAAATGAAGATTAAATTGCTAGAAGCTACAGAACTAAGTTGTTAAGAAAATTAATGAGCATTTACTCAAGTTTTAGGTTTTCTTCCAAAGCTTTCAACTCCACTTGCGCACCACTCTGATTCAACATTCAACGCGATTACTTCAGTAGTCATTTGGAGTCTAAAACTTCTATATTTTTAGTGTTCTATCATTTATTTTCTTATATTTAATTTGTATAAACAACCTAAGTAAGAGGCATTCATCTATACCAATTAGTTTTTTTTATTTTTTGGTATAGCAAGCAAGGGGCTTGCTATTTACTGGTATTTGTTAAAGCAAGTAGGAAAGACTTGTTGATTTGTAAAAGTTGGTTGGTGAGCTCAATAAAACCAACAAGTGTGTATTTGATCAGAGTGCGGATCAAAATATTAGTGGAACCTAAGTACAGTAGGAAATCATGACTCAAAGAAGTGGAGTAGGAACCTAGGAAAGGCTAAACCACTATAAAAATCTTATCTTAGTGTGCTGTGTGATCTGTTTCAATTTATTTCGACACTATCATTTGAACTTGGTCAAAATTTTTAAAAGCTCAATTCACCTCTTCTATTGATGAAGAACATGAGGCACAAATCAACATAATTTCACCAAACAGAAGAAATCAGGAAGGCCACTATACAAGAATTAGCTTCATGGCCATCCATGAATATGAACTAATTTCAAAAACCAAATCTCCTAGCCTTGAAGAAGCCTTACAAGAATTATATTTTTACTTCAAGGTTTTGAAAGCTAAGCATTAGGAGACTAAGAAAGAGCTAGATAAAATTACTAATGAATACTCTAAGCTTAGAGAAGAGAACCATAAGCTCTAGAGTAATCAATGTACCAAAAAGGAACTTGTGCACGTCAAGGCATAAAATAATGCCCTGAAAAAGACATTGATATACACCTTATTGAGAATGAAACCAAAGAAGAAAGGTGGACAACAACAAAGGAGATAGAGTCACAACTTTGGAAGAAAACAAGGACCCAAAAAGAACCTGATTTGGGTACCAAAGGTAATTGCTAATGTAGTAAATGCAACTCATTCTTCTATGATAAATTAGTGGCACCCAAGAAGCAATGAGTACCAAAGTTTTCTGCCACTAACCCACCTAGACCCATTCCAATATGGGTACCAAAAAATAAAGCATAACCTTGTCTATGTAGGTGTACTTAAGAGCCATAGGAAGTAGCATGTGGTATATTAAAAGTGGTTGCTCAAGGCACATGATATGAAAGAAGGAGCTGTTCTTAGAGTTTAAGGCAAAGAATGGTAGAATAGTTACCTTCGGAGTAGAAAAAGGTAGAGTAGTTGGAATTGGTAAGGTTGGCCAGCAATAATCTACTTCTATTTATGATGTTCTGTTATTAGAAATATTGAAAGATAACCTATTGAGTGTGAGTCAGTTTTGTGATAATGGTTACAAGGTTATATTTGAATATCAAGTCTGTTCAGTCTTACATGAGCCAAACTCAGTTGTAGTACTTGATAGAAGGCGTGAAAATGTATATGTTGTAGATCTGTGTGATATCCAAGCCAAGTGTCTTGTTAAAAGCAATGATGAATCCCTATTGTAACAAAGAAAATTAGGACATGCCAACAAAACCATAATTGAAAAGATTTATGATAAAGAACTTGTTGTTGGTTTACCAAAATTGAAAATTGACCAAAAATAGTTATGTAATGCTTGCTTGAAAAAAAGAGTTTTTCAAATCTAACAAAGAGGTATACACACCTAAACCACTTCAGTTGCCACACATGGATCTTGTTGGATCAACAAGAACTAGGATTCTTGGAAGAAAACATTTTGCATATGTCATTGTTGATGAATTTTCAAGATTCACCTGGATAATGTTTCTTGCTTCAAAAGATGAGGCTTTTTCATTATTTGAGATCTTTACCAAGCGTGTTTAGAATGAACAAAGCTCTCATATTGTTGCCATAGGAAGTGATCATAGTGGATAGTTTGAAAATCATAGATTCATTAATTTCTGTGAAAGTAATGACATTTTCCAAATATTCTTTACACCAAGAACACCTCAACAAAATCGAGTTGTAGAGAGGAAAAATAGATCCTTGTAAGAGATGACATGGATAATGTTGAGTGAATACAATCTACCTCAATATTTTTGGGTTGAAGCTATAAATACCGCTTACTATATTATTAACAAAATCTGTGCCAGGCTTATACTCAACAAAACTCCATTTGAATTGTATTATGGTAGGAAGCCAAACATTTCACATTTCAATACTTTTGGTTGTAAATGTTTTATTCTTAATAATGGTAAGAAAAACCTTGGAAAATTTGATAGTGGATCTGATGAAGGTATTTTCCTTGGATATTCCACTATTAGCAAGTCATTTAGAGTCTACAACTTGATAAATAGGACTATTGAGGAGTCTGTCCATATTAAGTTTGATAAAAGTACTAACCCTTCAGAAAAAGTTAGTGATTTTGATGATGAAATAGGTGACCTCACAACTGCTATGGAGAGAATGAAATACTAAAACACAGAAAAGAAAGTTCCACAATTAGAGATAGTAATGGATGAGGCAGAACCATCCATTAGTGAGGTAAACAATGAAGGTAACACTTCTCTTCCTAGAGATTGGAGGTTCATGCATGCTCATCCTGAAAACTAGATAATTGGTGACTTGTATGATAGAGTTAGGATTAGATTTTCTCATCACCAAGTACATGGTAATTTTGCTTTTATTTCTCAACTAGAGCCAACTTGCATAGAATAAGCATTAGAAGATGAAAACTAAGTTATAGATATGCAAGAAGAATTGGACAAGTTTAAAAGAAATGATGTGTGGACATTAGTTCCAAGACTAGACCATCAATATGTTATAGAAACAAAATGGTTCTTTAGGAACAAATTGGATGAATTTAGAGTTGTTGTAAGAAATAAGGCAAGATTAGTAGCAAATGGGTACTATTAAGAAGAAGGAATTGATTTTGAGGAGTCTTATGCCCATGTTGCTAGGATAGAAGTCATTAGAATGTTACTTGCTTTTGCATCATATATGAATTTCAAGTTGTATCAAATGGATATAAAGAGTGTATTCCTGAATAGGTTTATAAATGAAGAAGCTTATGTGGAATAACCCCATGGATTTGAAGACCCTTATGATCCAGATCATGTCTTCAAACTCAAGAAAGCCCTCTATAGCCTTAGATAGGCTCCTAGAGCATAGTATGAGAGGTTAAGTGAGTTCTTGATTGAGAAAGGATTTACTAGAGGTAAAGTAGATACCACATGTTAGTATTACTATATATGATTTTGATGATAACAAAACTTGTGTTTAGATAAGATATATGTGTGCTTAAATCTCTAACATTCATATGCATAATCACGAATATTTAATTATGCAAGCATACATCTTTTACTTAATGGTGTGCATAATCTTATGTTATCATTTTTTAATGTGTTAATTTATTAAATCATACTCAGCACTATACTCAATTAAGCTTTGACATTATGTAATTAAATAGAGATGTGTATTATCCCTACTCCACAACATGTTAAAATCATATGAGGATAAAATATATTTTGATTACATAATATATTTGAAAGCTAACAACGTAGCAAGTGCAGAAAATCTCCAAGTGCAGGAACATAATCATCTGTAACCAACTGTCATAACTATCTGCTACGTTCCAAAGGGATTAAATTGCTGAAGTTCAGGGAAGAAGAAGAAGAAGAAAGTAGAGGCTTTGAAGACAAGCAACAACAGAGAGAAAACTTCCACGAACAAATGCAATGGAAGAAAAAAGGCTTCAAAAATGAGCTACAAGAAGGCTGCTTTGTCTGTTAACTTCAAAGAGAAATTCCATAGACAAATGCAAGACAGAAGCAGTTGAAGACGAAACCATGGTTAGAGAGTATAAAGTTGTTTGAGAAATTTGAACTATCTACACCAACCAGACAAAATTAGTCAGAGACAAAGTAACAAGAAATAATCTCATCAAGTACTTAGACAAATGAAGAAAGAAGGAACAGTCGCCCAGACAATCATGCACAAAGTGAAAAAAAACTTTGGATAACAAACAAAGTTAGTAGAATAGATTCATCTGAGGATAAAATGGCAAGTTAAAAGATAAAGAGTACAACTTTGGCTGAGCCATGAAAGACAAATCAAGAATAAAAAAGCAAGAAGTTGTAGAGACGAACTCTATCTGTTGCTCTAAGAATGTAGAACAAATGAAGAATTCAACTTCGTCTACAGGATCAAATTCGTCTGTTACTTACTATAAACAAAGTGACAGATAAAGTGGAAGACCTACACAATAAGGGTAGATGAAGCTGCACAGACAAAGTAGTTGCTTGGACAAATGAACTTCAAAAGACAAAGGCATATTCTTCTGCAACTTACTACAGACAAACCTATAGACGAAGTACAAAGTAATTCATCCAAGACAAAGTAAAGTAGAGTTTGTTTGTCACTTACACTAGATGAATATTATACTTTGTCTATTTGAGCAAGACAAAGCAGAATTCATCTGTTACCTCTAACAGACAAATGTGGAACAAAAGAAAAATATCACACTACGTTTGTATGTGTAGATAAAGGAGAGTTTGTCTATCGACTAGTTCGACTTCATCTGCACCACCTAGAATTCATCTATTATTTACAACACACAAAGCACATTCAGGAAGGATCGACTGACAGACAAATCTTCTGAAGGAATTAGTGCAGACAAAGTAGAGTTTATCTATTGATCAGTTCAATTTCGTCTATGGCGCTAGAGTTTGTCTATTATTTATAACAGACAAATTCCACTCATGAATGATTGATTGACAAACAAACTAATGGGAGAATTTGTCGGTAACTTATGATAGACAAATGCAGATAGAAAGATGTTGTTCTTGTCAGAGGAAAATTGATTTATATGACTTGTATCTAAATGACAACTGCATCCATGCTTTCATTGTGCAAACTTGTTTCAGTCACCATTTTCAACAACAAGTGGCGTTGTAAATTTTCAAGCTGTGTCAAGTTAAAATGAGAAAAGATAGTTTAGCAACAACTTATCTTCCTCTCTATAAAAGAATGATGATGTAGTAGCTTGAGAAAAATCAGAAGGGCATGGACTCCAATGGCAGAAATCTCAACGGTCTTATTTATTCATTGCTGCTCTCATTTCTGCATTCAATGGAACCCATCTTCTCCAATGGTTGAAATTTTGAAGAAGCTATTTAAGAAGAAAAGGTGGAATGATTCAAGGTGGTAAAGGAATATTTTACAGGTGAGCTTAACCTTATGCAAATCCTTCCACCCATGGCCAAGAGCTAAAACCGTTATCTATCTTTATAAGCTTCAATCTGCATATCTTTATGACTATTGAGTTTATATTTTGGGAAGATATTTATATATTATTAGAGCTATAAAAGATCTCATCTTCCTCTGTGCTTAAATATATATTAGTTTTTGGTTAAATTGAAAACTATCAAGTTTGTGATGAGCTTGGGAAAACCATATTATATGAGTTATTGGTGAGCTCAGGAAAACTAATAAGTTTGCTGGTGATCTTAAAAACCAGTGAGTTTTATGGTGAACTCGTGAAAACTAGAAGAGTGTTGGGAGCCTTATATTTATACCCCATGGAGTTGGAATCTAGAAGAGTGTTGGAAACACTATTTATGCCCCCTAGAGTTGGAATCTAGAAGTGTTGAGAGCACTTTTGTATTTCTATTATATGGGATATAGTAGAACCCAAGGTACAATTAGTGTGTGCTTTTGGAAGAGTGGATATTGGGACGAGGTTCTTGAACCACTATAAACATCGTATTGTTTGTGTATGTGTTCGTTTATTCATTTTATCCTTCATGCACTTTATCATTTTATTATTTATCTTTTAATGCACCACACACAATCAAAAAAGAAGAAAACATTTTAACAGTGGTTAAGTAATGAACTTTTATATACCCAATTCATCCCTCCCCTTGGGTTAAGCCATACTATAGGACTCTACACCACACTCTTCATTAAGCATAACATGAATGATATTTTGATTGTTTAGATTTATGTTGATGACATAGTTTTTCGAGCTACCAATGAAAAATTGTATCAAGAATTTTCCAAAGCCATGTAGGGAGAATTTGAGATGAGCTTGAAGGGAGAGCTAAATTTCTTCTAAACAAATCAAAGAATGAATTTTTATCCACCAAGCCAAGTACACCTTGGATCTCTTGAATAAATTCAAGCTAAAAGATGGAAAACCATTTGGAACTCTAATGAGCACTGTAATGCCCTGCCTTTCGAGGAAATGCACTTCATATTTCCTTATAATTTGGGGGGTGATCTAATATTATTCTGTAACGCCTACTTGGGGCCTACGTGCTTCACCATTCTCCTATAATTTCCCCAAATTTAAGGAAAATTTATATAAAAAATCTGACAGGGTTTACCTTGAATTATATGGATCTATACCTAACATTAATCATATGAAATCAAAATCAAAATCATAATTACAATATTGATAAAATTTTAACTTAATCATAAAACTACTATATTAATCACAACTCATACCCACAATCACAACTATTTTTCCATGACCGAAACCAAATCATGATGGCACTCACACAGATCCATTTATAATGTCATCAGTATGATATGCCAATACTATACAACATACGTCATTTTGATTTTCTTTGAATACAAATATACAAATACATATGAAATTTCCATTTCCAACTATCATATTATCAAGGAAATAGCTTCAAGGTTTGCTCATCAGTTCCAACCCACAGTTGGGATTCTTTACTTGACCTATAAATTAAAAAAATAATAATAACAAGGCGTGAGTCCCGGGCTAACTCCATAAGTAGACATGTTAAATAAAACTATAATAAATAATCAATAAAATATCACATTTAATTCTGAACCTGCATCATTTATTTTTAAATTTCAATAGATAACTTATTTCATACACAAATTATTATGTATCATTTAAATCAATCATATCCATCATGATTCATGATTAATGATGGAAGTCAAGGCAATGTAATAGTCTTAACATTCAATTCCATAAATATCCAACACTACATATATTTTGAAACATCCACATTTGTATAATATAACACATGAAATATAAATTCATATTAAAAGATGGGTATTCTGTGTCCCACTCATTTAGACACCATACACAAAAATAACATCATTGTACATAAAGACATGGGGTACATTGTGTCCCCAATAATCACATATCCTTATTTAAATCCAAGGGATATTCACTATCTCTAACATTCATGCATTCACAAAACCATTCATAAAACCAATATAAACATCAATAATTAAACTATCATGGGATATCCACTATCCTCAACCAATTATACATGCTCGGATTTAAACAAATGGGATGCACACTATCCCCATTAATTCAATAAAATAAATGTCTACTTACCTTATCATGCCTCAATTTCCATAACCCATCAAGCTTTGCAATTTGCCTTCCTCCTATATTCCAATGACTCTACAATAATTATCCAATTTAGATATAACAACTTCATTCACTTGCAAAAGCAACATTAACTAATTCATATTAGATCAATGATAATCGGGCTACTATTGAATCCATTTATTCTTGAAGTGCATAGCTGCAACCTAATGTTAATCACAAGTCTGTTTAATATGTATTCTTTTTTAATCACTTTCTAATTCATATCATCCATGTATTAAAGATATGGTGTTAATGCCTCCTTTCATAGTCAATCTCAGATTGTAATATGACTAAACAATCGCATCATTTCTCTTATGGAAACATTTCATCAAACATATGATATACATCATTTGACAATAAATTAACTGCAATAACCATAATTTAACCTCTAAATCTCCTTAAACCCTTGTATCCATGTTAAATACGCAATATACATCTTATATATAACATGATTAACAGTTAGTTAACCTTAAAATAATTCAATTAGGCCTCAATTATGCCTTTAATGCAATCAATTTGCTAATGAAACCTTGTTTACACAAAAGCCATTCTTAACCCCTAATTAGGTATTTATCCAAAATCATATTTCTCACTTTCAAAAAAGTCCCAAAACACAATAATCAAGTAATTAATCATTTTCCCCATGATATCAGCTACAAATCCCATCATCTTCCCCAAGGTCATTGTTCATGGTACCCTAGCCTAATATAATTCATCATTTAGTATGTCTAATTAAGCTCCAACTCATTATAATCAATGAATTAAATGTTTCCCCAAAAGCAATTATACATAAACCATGAAATCTCCTCCAATTTTCCACTATTCAAGAAAATCTACAAAACCCTAGCTGACAAGAATCCAAATTCAGTTAGGGAAAATGACTTACTAGGAAATCTAGGCGGGGCTTCCTCCCATGGATGAGAATCTAAGCTCCAAGCTCCATGTAGCTCCCTCCGTTTGAAGGAAGCAAATCTTGTTTCCTTTTCCATAGTTTAAACAACTTAAACTTGGGTTCAACTAGGAAATCAAGTGATTATCTACCTAGAAAAGGCAATATCCTAGCAAAAATGGCATGAAAGTGGTCATAACAGGGCCAGGGTTGGGCATGTGGGAAGAATGGAACGGAAAAATAGGCAAAATGGAACAAAAATAGCATTTAAAAAGTCACCCACTGACAATGCTCGCCGTTGGTGCTACAATGTGGAATTCAAATTGTGGCATCAAATTTGTTGACGCCTTTCCGCCTTGCCTCCATTTTGCTTCGGCATCGTAGCCTCCTTTATAGCACTGTTGCCCAATTGCCGCTGCCTCATTGCCTCTTTTTCTTATTTTTTCACCACTTCAATCCTATCCTTTTCCACTCACATATGTTTAACCTTTGTAACCATAATATTGCCCACATAATTCTAGCATTAAACACACTAGAATGTCTTTTAATTAAGCCAAATCATATCCAATACATGGGGTTTTAATCATGCTCATCATATAACCACTCTTGTATTTAATCCTTCCTTAAGTATGATATATGCACATATTAAATATCAAAATCACATTAAATACAAAATAATCCTTCATCATATAGTAAGGATCATACCAATTGATCATTCCTATATCAATAACTTCACTCATCACAACTTTTCTCAAAATAACTTTTTCTTAGACTTCTAATCATAACTTTTCCCACATAGTTATGACATTAAAACATATGATTAATTTCCTTAAATGAAACAAAATAATTCTATTTGATGGCCACATACTCAAACATTTCCTATAAATCATTGCACACTTAATACAATTAGTGCAAGTTGTCCCAAATTAGTCATAAAAAATATTTTTTGAAAATTTCCTCCCTTTTTAATGCCTCAGGTGCTACAAGCACGTCCATAAAACTGGACAAGGATGAAAAAGGTAAAGTAGTTTGTCAAAAATTATATAGAAGCATAATAAGATCTCTATTGTACTTAATTGCTGGTAGACCAGTGTACTTAACTTCTAGTAGACTAGATATCATATTTAGTATCTATATATGCTAGATTCCAATCAGATTCTAAAGAATCGCACCTCCTTGCTATTAAGAGAGTCTTTAGATACCTTTCAAATACACAAAACCTTTGTTTGTAGTATCCAAAAGCTTCAAATTTTGAGCTAATAGGGTACTTGGATGCAAATTTTGAAGGATACAAAGTAGATAGGAAGAGTACCTTAAGATCTTGCAATTTTTAGGAAGCATGATTATATCATGGTTCTCTAAGAAAAACACATCTATTGCATTGTCAACTGCTAAAGCGGAATATATAGCTGTAGGTAGTTGTTGTACCCAGATCCTTTGGATGAAACAACAATTGGATAATTTTTGTTTAAAGAATAATTGATAAGTGAATTTTATTCACTGATATTTCCTTTTATTCAAGCTTGTTTAGTTGGTTATTCTTGAGAATTTTAGATGTTTTTCATATAGTTTTATTACTTTTTATAGGTACCTTGGATGGAGGAAGAATGGAGCTAAACCAAGGAATAAAAGAAATGTAGCTCAAAGATGGAAGAAAAAGGAGAAATGGATCAAAGAAAAAGCACATGTAGCAACCAGCAAGGCTGGCGCCTCGACACCAAAACTGGGGCCGGGATGCCAAATTCCACCAATGCACCCATTGTAGGCAGGGAGGCTGGTATCTCGGCGCCAAGACAGGGGTTGCGATGGTAGCTAACGGTAGTGCAAATTTTCAGCTTCCTATTTCGTGGTTTTTAAGGGCTTCTTTCGGATGGTTTTGAGAGTCTTTGTTAGGGTTTTTTAGGAGATTTTCTTAGGAATTTTTGAAAAGAAGTTGCCCTAGAGAAGATCTTGGACAGTAGAAGAGACATTTTTGGAGATTCTTGGAGAGGAAGAAACTTCAAGTTGCAAATCAAGCCAAGCATTGTTGGGAAGAGTTTGCTACCATTTTAATCCTTGTTCCTTTATTGTTTTCCATCTTATTCATCATTTGTAACTTGGATTAAAGTTGGAATCCAAAATTTGATAATTTTGCATGAATTTTTTATGGATTCTTATTTCATTATGAGTAGTTAAACTCCTCCTTCTAGAGGGGAGATGGATCTCATGCTAACATTATGGTGTGATTAATTAGTTGTATGATTGAGAGTTTTTGTTGGTTTATTTGTGATGCTTTGCTTTTAATGTTTTCAATTTATTGGTCGTTTATTGAATGAATACATACTTAGGATTAGACACTCGAGAGAGGTAATCCTGAATACAATCTAGGCATCATAACATGGGATTCTAGATGACATGGAAGAGCTTCTAGGTTCTAAGCTTAGCAATTGGGAGAGGGAGTTGAGTGAATTAGCATTCTTGATTTAAAAATCCAATAGAACGATCAATGTATAATGAGTTAAGAGCACCATGATAAAACACAAGTGAAGTCGATCCTCTAGAGCTTCTTTATCTTGAATTCTTCAATTCAAAAGCCTATCTATTTCTACTTCTTAGTAAAATTCACATCACTAAATCTTCTAGATAAAATTAGAATTATTCACTGCAATAGATAGTGATTAATTGGAATACACAATCTGCATGGAGACGATACTTTCGTACTACTATACTATAAAACTTGACGCTGTGCACTTGCGGTATAATTTGTAATGAACATTGAATAAGGGAAGCCTTTGTTACGATTATTTCTTTTGTTTCTTTTGATTTCAATCTTTGTAATTGTGAATTTGATTTGGAATTTATTTTGGGATTTAAACAATTATGATGATGAGTTTTTATTGGATTAATTTGTATTTGATCATGTCTAGCTAATTTCCCTCTTTCTAAAGGGGAGATGAAGTTTATGTGATATTCATAGATTAATCAATAATGATTGGCTTGATTGACATTGCAATTTAGGTTATTTGTGATGTTTGGTGTTTAATGCTTTCAATTGACTGACCATCTATTGATTGATCATGTATTTGGGGTTTGACACTCGAGAGAGGTAACTCCAAATAGGATCTAGGCATCACAACATAAAATCATGGATGACTCGGGAGAGCTTCTATGTTTTATGAAATCATTGCAGAGAACCATAGATCTTAACATATTCCCAATATTCAGATTTTTATAAGGATATTGAAATCAAGATATTGGAAATAGATATTTGGCTTGGTACTCGGGAGAGGGGATCGAGTGAATTAGGGTCCTCGATTTATAAATAAATGTAATGATTAATTGGTAATGAGTTGAAAGCACCATGAATTAAGCATAATTGAAATCAACCCTCTAGAGTTTTCACACATTGATTTATTCTATTTGAAGCTTATCTATTTTATTTTATTTAATATCTTGTTTATTAGTTGTCAAGATAAAGTTAAAATTTTTTGTGATGACAGCTAGTGTGTAATTAGAATACCTAATCCATGTGGATACGACACTCTTTCACAACTATACTACAAAACTTAATGCTGTACACTTGCGGTAATTTACAGTGAACAAATTTTTGGTGCCATTGCGGTTGGGGATTGACATTATTTTGATAATTCACTAATATTGTAAAATGATAATCCTAGCTTTAATTTGAACATTTATTTTTAGTGTATTTATATTTCTTTTTCTTTAATTGTAGTTGATTTAAATTCTTCCGCTCTCAACATTGTATGAAAAATTATAGAGATTCTAATATGACTCCTTTTGATCTAGAAATAGAGAGAACACTACAAGAAATTTGGAGAGCAAAGCATGTCGCATCAAGTACAATAGTAGAATCAGAGCAAAATCAATAGCTAAATCAAGATCAATAGAGACCCATTAGAGATTATTTCTGACCGATGGTGAATGATAACTATTATGACATCACCCATTCAATGATCAACACTAATAATTTTGAGTTGAAGTTGGCCTTAATCAACATGGTCCAACAGAACTAGTTTGGGGGTTCACCAAGTGAAGACCCAAACATCCACTTGGCAATGTTCTGAGAAATCAGTGACAGAGCGAAGATGCATAGTTTCCTAGACAACACCATCAGATTAAGGCTATTCCCTTTCTCATTGAGAGATAAGGTGAGAGGCTAGTTGCAAAGTCTACAACTAGGCAGCATCATGACATGGGAAGAGATGGAGGAGAAATTTTTTGAGAAGTTCTTTCCTCCGGCCAAAACAACTTAGATCAAAACCGAAATTGGCCAATTTCAATAGTTGGATTTTGAACCACTTTATGAGTGTTGGGACAAATTTAAGAATCTACTTAGAAGATGTCCACAGCACAGGTTTCCAGACTGGCTGAAGATTGAATTGTTCTACAATGGGTTGAATGGCCAGACAAGAACAATAGTGGATACTACATTTGGAGGCTCACAGATGGCCAAGACTGCAATTGATGCATACCAATTATTGGAAGACATGGCTTCCAACACATTTTAATGGTCGAATAAGAGATATGGTGAGAAAAGTGGCAGATTGTCTTAAGGTGGACCCAATTACAACCTTAACTGCACAAATGTCCTCCTTGACACACTAATTAGCAATAGCAAATTCAACATCCAAGAGAGTGTCTAATGTAGGTGAATCATCTTCTTCTTCTCTTCCAATTGAGGTCTATACCACTAGAGATCCAAGTAGAGAATAAGTACAATACATCAACACTAAGGACTACAGTAATTTTTGAGGGAACAACATGCAAACCAATAGTATCCTAGATGGAGGCATCAAGATAATCAACCTTACAACAATCAAAGGAATATAATGAACCATCCTCCGGGGTTTCAATCTCAACACCAGTCTCAGCCAACTAAAAGGAAGTCATCTTTGGAAAATCTCATGAGCACTTTTGTGCATGAGAGTTGGGCTAAATTTCTAGGAACGAGGCAAGACTTGATAATCTTAAGACAAATATGAGAAACATTAATGCCTCTAACAAGTCTCTAGAGACACAAACTGGACACAGCTTGCAAGCTCATCCAGCAGTTCAAATAGGGATACTTTTCCAAGTAACATTGGAGAATAACCTAAGATAGCATTGAAATGCTATGACATTGAGAAGTGACAGAGAATTAAAACCCCCAAGAATGTAGGAGGAACTAGGACCCTCTTTAAAGGCAGAAAGCCAAGATCCATTTCAGAAAGAGAAAATTGAAGAGGAACCAAAGAAAGAAAATGACCAACCAGGGAGAATTACATTTCCTAATAATCCTCCTATTCTGAAACCCAAGCTCCCTTTTCCTCAGTAATTCCTAAAGAAGAAGATAGATGAACAATTCGAGAAGTTTTTGAAAATGTTCAAAAAGATTCTTATCAACATTCCATTTGCAGAAGGCTTAGAGCAGATGCCCAACTAAGCTAATTAATGAAAGAAATCATGTCTAAGAAGCAAAAGTTGGAGGAATTTGAAATAGTGAGGTTGATAGAGGAATGTAGTGTAATTCTTTAAAGGAAGCTCTCTCATAAATTAAAGGACCCAGGGAGTTTTACTGTCCCTTGTACTATAGGCAATTCCTCTTTTCATAAGGCATTATGTGACTTAGGAGCATCCATTAACTTAATGCCTTTGTCTATTTTCTAGAAACTCAGACTTGGAGAGGTGAAACCTACAACCATCACACCTATTAGCTAACTAATAGGTCTTTGACCTATCTCTAAAGAATTATTGAAGATGTATTGGTGAAGGTAGACAAGTTCATCTTTCTAGTGGATTTTGTTGTATTGGACATGGAGGAAGATCATGTTGTATTGGACATGGAGGAAGATCATGAAGTGCCCTTGATTTTGGGAAGACCATTTCTAGCTACAGGAAGGGCACTAATCAATGTCCAGAAAGAAGTGCTGATATTGAGACATTTATCATTCTATGAATTTTCCCCTTGAGAATGAGATGATAGAGGTCTTGAATGAGTACATTGATTCTGTATTTACTGACAAAAGCATTCAAGATCTTTTAGAAAATTGCATTTTAAATTTAGTTAGCAGGGACAAGACAAGCTCTAGATGTATCATGGAGCATGTGTT
Source organism: Pouteria campechiana (assembly GCA_036873735.1). Lineage (NCBI taxonomy): Eukaryota > Viridiplantae > Streptophyta > Magnoliopsida > Ericales > Sapotaceae > Pouteria > Pouteria campechiana. Next base: position 931,770 of record JAYJMB010000007.1, read on the forward strand.
GGCATTGGAGACAGTTTCTACAAAAAGAACCAACAAGAAGATTGAAGCATTAGAGGAAGACTCATTGATTGAAGAAGGGAAAGCTGCAATGAAGCTTAAGTAGTTGCCTGAGCATCTTAGGTATGCATGTGTAGGTAGTAATTCTTCTTTTCCAGTGATCATTTCTTCCTATCTGATAGGTATTGAAGAAGAGAAGTTGTTACAAGTCCTGAGAGAGAATAAATTGACAATTGCATGGTCAATTGAAGATATTAAGGGAATAAGCCCAATAATCTGTGTGCATAAAATTTTGCTAGAAGATTCATTCAAGCCATTGAGAGAAACATAGAGGAGACTTAACTCGACAATGAAAGAGGTAGTAAGAGTAGAGGTGTTGAATTTGCTAAAAGAAGGTATTATATACGCTATCTTTGATAGCAAATGGGTAAGTCTAGTTCAATGTGTACCGAAGAAAGGAGGTATGACTATTGTCAGGAATGAAAATAATGAGTTGATTCACACTAAGATAGTCATAGGTCAGAGGGTTTGTATGATTATCGAAAATTGAACAAAGTAACTCAAAAGGACTATTTTCCTTTACTGTTTATTGACCAAATGTTGGACTGCATGGTGGGACATGAGTTTTACTATTTCCTTGATGGTTATTCTGGGTATAATCAAATTGTGATTGTCCTAGAAGACCAAGAAAAAACTACTTTTACCTGTCCCTATGGTACATTTGTGTATAGGAGAATACCTTTCAGGTAGTTTAATGCTCCAGCCATCTTCCAATGCTGTATGATGGCAATCTTTTACGATGTGGTGGAGAATATAATGGAAGTGTTTATGGATGACTTTTCTGTGTTTGGATCTACTTTCGATCAATGTTTGTACAATTTATCTCTTGTGTTACAATGCTGTGAGGAAACTAACCTGGTTTTGAATTGGGAGAAATGCCATTTCATGGTTAGAGGAGGAATAATATTGGGACACAAGGTATCCTCTCAAGGATTGGAAGTAGATCAGGCAAAAATAGTAGTAATTAAATAACTTCCATCTCCAACCAAAGTGAAAGGAATTCAAAGTTTTTAGGGCATGCTGAATTTTATAGGAGATTCATCAAAGATTTTTTCAAAATTGCTAAACCACTATGTAATCTACTTGAGAAAGATGCTCTATTTGAATTTGATAATGACTGTTTGTAGGCATTTAACAACTTGAAGAAAAAATTAATTTCTGTCCCAATCTTTGGGAGCAGTTTTGGGTCAGAAGCATGAAAAAATCTTTAGGGTCATCTACTATGCAAGCCAGATTCTAGATGAGGTGCAAAAGAATTACATTACAATAAAGAAAGAGATGCTAGCTGTAGTGTTTGCTTTGCAGAAGTTCAGTTCCAACATCATTAGATCAAACATTGTAGTGTATACTGATCACTCTACAATCAAATATCTATTTGCGAAGAAAGATGCCCAACCTTGGTTGATCGAATGGATCCTACTATTACAAGAATTTGATCTAGAGATTCAGGACAAAAAAGGGAGCAAAAATTTATTGGCAACCATTTGTCAAGGTTGGAATATCCAGAAAAGGAGAGGTAGATTGAGGAAAAGTTTCCAGATGAACAACTCTTTGCCTTGAGTGGAAAGTTCCTGTGGTATGCTAATTTCATGAACTATATTGTGTGTGGAACTTATCCTCCAGACATCATTCGGCAGCAAAAGAAGAAATTCTTGCATGATGTCCAAGCTTATCTGTGGGATGACCCATTCTTGTTTAAGAGGTGTGCTGATCAGATCATTCAGAGATGTATACCAGAGGAAGAATTTTAAGACATTTTGCAAAACCGTATGGAGGCCATCATGGTGCTGATAAGACTGCTACAAAAGTTCTGCAATCCAGTTTTTATTAGTGAACCCTCTTCAAAGACAATTATGCATTTGTGAAGACTTGTGATCACTGTCAATGCACTGGCATAATCTTAAGTCATCATGAGCTACATTAACTAACATTTTAGAGGTGTGATTGGAGAAGAAAATTTTTTTTTCAGCCAGGCAACGTGCAAAACCCATTGCCTAGCTGCGTAATCATGATGCAACGCACGGAACGGCAGGCAGCGTCGTCGTCGGCGACGTGGAACGTCCTGCTGACGACGCCGGCAAATCGAGCGGATCACGGCGAGCGAACGGCGAGTGGCAGCAAAACCCCACCGCCACGATCAACGGCGAGCGATGAGCGGACGGTTGCGTACTCGTGGTGGCGTGGCGTCCGGCGCTGGCGACGAGCGAGCGGCGAGCGGCAGCAAAAAAACCCACTGCCACGACGAATGGCGAGCGGACGGCAGCAGGGGTCGGGTCATCAGCGACAAGGAAGACGACCCTTTGTTCACGCTTTCCGATGACTGGAGCCGGGAATCTGGCGCAGCAAACGACTGCCAGAGAAGGCGACGCCGACCAGAGCGTCGTACGCGGATCGGATCGACCGATGAACGGCCGGTTAGCGATACCGCTGAGACGATTTGCGGCTAAAATGTCGGCCGTCCAACCCATTTCTGCGAGATTCCGGCGACGACCGACGGCGGCAGCACCCACGCCGGAATCGGCAGACGGC